>JBCAUI010532206.1:0-11260 GCA_038406195.1 Haplosyllis anthogorgicola | reverse complement strand
AAAAAACAAATATGGCTGCCAATTTGAGAATAATGATCACAGCAACATAATATTTGGTAGGCTTTGAGATAGGATATTGATGCATATGTGTGTAAGATATGAAGTCTCTATGATCAGTAGTATGCTCAGGGCAGCTGTGCACAGACGATGACGACAACGACGGACAACGGACAATTCATGATTTTATAGGCTCTTTGGCAATTATGCAAAATGAGCCAAAAAGGCGTTCACGGAGGATAATGGTATCTTCAACTTGATAGGAATTAGTAAGGTGATAATACAGTTGCCTTGAGCCACGGCATATGTTCAGTTTCTGACTCACTGTACTGTTGTGCCCTTCAATTGTAAAGCTTTGTTTCTTTCAAATGAATGGTTGTGTTTTTAATTCCGAAAAATGGATCTTATTGATACCAGAACACAAGGATGACTGAGCCTATCATAAATATGAGTGACAAATATGGGTTTGTCCAACAAGTTCAACTTTATACTCTTTCTTACAGCTTTATTTGAAATAATGTGATCAATATGTTTACTTGAAGCCGAAGTTCAACATGCCTACAAGTATCACCAAATGTTACACCACTTGAACTATTTCCCCAATTTTTATTTTAGTATTGGTACATTTATAAACACTGAACTCTTTACACTTCAAGTTTAAATGGTAGTTTCTGACAATCAACCATAAGAAAGTAAATGGGAAATTTCCCATTTTCATTTAAGAATTACCAGTGGGACCCTTGGTTTCTTTTAAACACCATTTTTACAAATCTGTTGTGTGCCATATAACAAATTGGAAAAGAACTATTTCCTTCTTCGAAATATTTTGCCCTGGATATATTCAACCTCGGTATCCTTATTTAATCAACATTATTCTCCATATTGCTGGAGGCACATTATTGTCTGTACCATCTACTTGGTATGACCATATATAATGTCCACCTAGATTGGCACCGGTCACTGTATTAGTATGTTCGACGAAGTACTTATTGTTGCAATGTACTTTCAGATAATACTAATAATATCCTTGATATGCGACTCACGTACATCCAAATATGATTTAAAGTCCATGTGAATAGATATTTCTCGTCGTCAAATCTCTACATACCTTAAGTGTCCTTATTTGTCGATGCAAATGTCAATATTTTGAGTTTGGTTCCAATCCAGAATTTCCAATGGTTAATGATTTTGGTACCCAATTTATTCCTAATAAGGTACATATGTGTGTACTATTACCCTCGGGGAACATACAAAGTTAAATAAACCATGAAAGTATGTGTGCAGAACGGATACAAAGTGATGTCCCATTCGTAACTATGTGCATTGTGCTCTGTCACTTTGCTGGAACAAACATCAAAAGCTCCCAATCATAACACATGTACAGTATAGTTATTCATTGCCTTCCAAATGGCTTGTCACATTCCAAACATGGTAATGTAATTACTAAAAGTGGTCCTTGTTAAGACTATCAGTTAATGTCTTATAAGGCGAACTGGTTATTACAACAGAAAGAAGCATCTATGCCATACAAAAATACAATTGTTAATTTGGAAATTGATCTAAATGAAACTGTAATGGAATACAGCCAACGGAAATCCTTTATTTATTCTTGTACTTATGTGTACGTGCACGGCTTACTGTGGTATTGCTATTTACTGTGAGATTTCTTCCATGTTTTCCCTTTACAGTACTGTGCACCTGCAGGGAATTCGGTAAGACTATTCAATGCTTTTGTGCAGTGTAATTATTTGTCATTTAACCGTCTATAACTTATGTGAATGGGTTAAATGCTGTCACCCAAATACGAATGTGGACATTTATATATGGAACAGAAATGAAAGAAGAATCGTATGTCATGTTCTCAATGGTTCGCAATGCATTTGTGGGCCGAAGATCATTGTCTACGTTTGTTGGTGTCCGTATCTTGTACCATTGTGTTTCACCAAGGTTAATATATGGTTGGAATGCTTCACACATCTTCCAAACATACCTAATTTGTAGATTACAAAGCTGTGGCTATTGCTACATATTAAGCTAATTTTCCATTGTCGAACTTCTATCATTCTTCTTCCATTTCTGGATATACGAGATTTTGAAATTATGCGTGTGACAAAATACAGAATAAAGTCAATCCATATGTGTGTTTGCACTCACCTTATGTAGTATGGACTTTCGTACTTCTCTAATATTAAGTATCCTCTTTGGTTTACCTGCTATCTCCTCCAGACTGTTTAGACTGTGCGTTCTTCTCATCTAAAAGTACACGACACATCTTTAAACACATGTCACATAGCTCCAAAACAACACATCCTAAGTCCCTTCTTAACCACAGCTCTGTTACTTGTGCACTGTATCTTGGTGTTTGGCAAACCCGTCACAGTTTTCTGGCTCAGTGCTTAGCGAGCTAGACTGTCATTACCATAAATGTAGTGTAAGAATGCGAAGGCAGTCAGAGCAGCGTAGGATGATGCGTTGATTGCACATTATTGTGGCTGATGACTTACAAGCCTACATTCTAACACAAGTAACCGCACTCGAATTGCGAGCAAAAAGGACCTATGTGGTTTCAATACATTTCTTCAATTGACCGTGACCTCAAAATGATTGAGGGCCTTAAAGGTCTTGCCATTACAATATCTATTTGACAGTCAACGCACACATGTTTGCCGAAGTCCTAGAGGTATGTATGGCAAGACCTTAAGGTGGCACAGAGTTCAAAACTTTTTTCCACATTTAGTAGGTACATCTTTTCAATGTTACCTACTCATGCCTTCAGCTAAGAGTCAGACACCATTAGTGTTCTTCTATTACCCTAAATCAAACCCTTCTTTGAGCTATTTCCTTTTATATGATTGAGTGCCAAATAACTAAACAGCAAGTACTTCTAGAGGGGGAAATGAGGTAATCTTCGGGTTGAATTCTCTATTTTATTCTTTAAAATAACATGTTAAGAAGTTGAATGTATTGAAAAAACACAGGTGCTCAAGAAATTTATACACAGTGCCCTCGGCAAAGATTATACTGTGAAATCATCTTCTTGCGTTTTGTTGATATCTGGGCCCACCATAGGAAGTAATGTGCACATAAGAGTTAAATACATCTGAACATCTTTCGATACTAATTTTGTTTTTGGATTGAAAGCTTAGACCTGGATCAAACAAGAATGATCACTTCAGTCTGTAGACTACTGGATTTACTTGAGATCGAACGTGAAAGGCAGAAGCTTTGGAAAAATGCATAACAGGCATTTAAGAACTTGTGTCAAATGGTATCGGTCTTCCTAAGATATTTTGAATTGAGAAATGCAAATGGCACCATTACGGTATATTTCATTCCACAAGCCACCGGCGAGTATAATGGAATACGTGATATCCACTGCAATTTTCGTCCGGATTTTGTTGGATCTCATGCTTTATCCACTCGTCTGTTGATACTATGACGGGGCACAGTTGGTCAACACACAGAGCAATGTGTCAATAAGTTCTGTGATACCAGTAATATGTCATGACTACGCATATGACTTGCCATCTTACACCTTTATATTTACATAGATGACCCCCTGATTGACATTTATTGTAAAGATGGCACTGGCCACCCATTAAATGACAATTACCACACATAACTGGACTATACCTCTTTGCTCAAGAATAAATACACTTTTCCACATCAAATACGGGAATATGTAAACAAGGAGAGCTTTTTGCGCTATTTGTAGTATTTGTCGTGTATAACATAAAACCAGGAGCTTTAAACTGGGTAGTTTCTCAGTAGTTCAATCACGATTACATTTACCGTCAAGCTTTTTGCATTTACTTGGCTGTATTGAACAGATTATTGTGATTCTGCATAGCATTATTTGAGTATTTAGCTAACTGGATATTTAATGTTAACCTATTTCATAAAAGACATAAAATATATTCTTCCTCGTCCAAGACAACATAATATCCACCGTCGGTTACTTCGAGTCCAGCTTTTTCGATTTTTCACTTTCTTCGATTATGTTTTATTCTTTTAAAATCTAGCAATTTTATGCATTGCAATTCAGTTGCCTCCAGATTCAGTTGTTTCCGTTAAATAAATCTAAGCAACCGAGAATAAATGTAAATGCCTTTACACAATATGTGTCCTACGTATTACATGACGCTTATCGTCTCTATTCAGACAGTATAAGAAGCTGGTCTGCACTTACTGTGTCATCTGCTTCTTCGCTTTCACTCTTTCTTATTTCAAAGTAGTAGTGATACGGATCAAGTCGTTCTTGCTGTAAACAAAGTGGCCTCTCGTTCATATCAACTTCTCTTCCGCCTAAAATTGGAGTTAAAATATTATTTAAAAGAAAAAAATTACTGAAGTGTTCTATAACAGGAGATGTGGCAGTGCACTGGAGAATTTCTTCTTTCTTTGTCCAATTTAAGTGTCTAACTACTGCCTTTATAAATAACCTTAGATGGATGTAATCAGTACATATCTGTGCGGTGAAAATCTTCAATAGCTTGAGAAACAGATAAATATTGAACACGAGCAAAACAGTTGTAAACCCAGTTTAAAATTTAAACATTTTTAATCTAAACTTTTTTAAACATTGTTCTGGTACGAACCTTTTGAATCAGAATCTACCTCAAACAGAGCATACTGACTGTTGTCCTCCACCTTATGTGTCCTGAGGACTAAAGCTATCAGTTGCTTGCATGTCGTCCTGTCTGTGATAAAAACACTGCGTGGGCCACATATTGTTCCATTCTGTTGAAAACAACAAAAACGTAATTTAACGCACATGCAAAGACTTGTCAACACGTAAACAAGGAAGTTGTACTATCATTGTTCAATCGAAATCTAAGCAAGGACACACGTGTAATTGATTATCCACAATAAATACCATTGATTTCATTAACAAGATTATTACTACTGCGCAAAGGTAGTAAGCGAAACGCAAGTCTGCGAGTCAAATTTATCACGGCGAATTACACGATTCTTGCTGTGGTGCATGTAATTCAAACCTATGCTGAGACTGAGAAATCAGACTGTACCTGACTTTGCACAGCTCCATCGTGCACTGTAACGATACCGACACCTGGCTTCATCTGCAGAGTGAACCTACAACATACATTTAATTCTTTTATTCATAACCTGTTTCGAATAATTTCTCAGTTCTCCCTTCGGTTAAAATTCCACTGAATTGATCACCTGCACATAAATTTAAAATGTTGAGAGCATACACGTAAAGCTTTCTAGCGTACTCCTGCAAAAATTTAAAACAAATGCATGTGTACGTATCCAAAATATCACAGTTCGACAAATGGTATCCAGCATTTTGTTTTCGTCATATATTCAATAAATAGGTCTTGGATATTTGATTTTATTGCTTTTTGTTGACGTTTACGACGCTGGGGAGAAACGAGAGATGCACTTTATTGCTCCGCGATGTGTTTAATTTACATAAACAATTGTGTGAAATTGCTCACATAACTGGTTCAGAACCTAATAAAAATAACACTTATTTGTTAATCAAATGCGGATTATTTGGTTTCTCTATATTAATGCACTGGTAAACAATTACAATGTCAGTATATTGGACGGTGGACAAAGTAATGTTTCCCTGCGGCGTAGCATTTATTGTACTCTGCTGAATGAATCTCGGACAAATGACCCGCAAGCTAAAAGTCAACATGTATTGTATTTTACCACTACTTTCAAACAAGGGCATTTATGTCGCGTTTAAATTAAATTTTGCTCTGTTTAATCTCTCTAAGGTCATGAATTAAAATGAATTAAAACCACAGGAATATGGTTCAAATAGATGGAATAATTCCCAGTAGCTTTAATACTTCAGGTTAACGTAAGAATGCCAGTTTCAGTTTTGTTCTGTATTTTCCCCGCCAAGATGCATACAGTATTGGTGGGTGCCAGCTACGGGCTTGATCTCATCTTCAAAAACAGTTTGTAACAAAATGGGATAAACTGCAAAGCAATACATTCTGCCCCATGTATAATTCCTGGGTAAGTGACATAAGGAAATTCAATAAAGCTTGATATTACAGGGACGGTTTCTGACAGAGATATAAGCACATACCTTGCATTGCCTCTGGGATATTTAGACTGTTCTTCTAAGGCTTTGGCCTCATCAGTCAGTATCATGATGCGCTGAGCACATTCAACACCTGCATGTAAAACATCAAACGCTTGCCAATACGATAACCTTGGTTCTACTTAAGTAACTATTGAAAACATTTAGACTGTTCTCTCTTTGAAGTTCCGGATAAAGATGATATCTTTGATTTGTTACTCATATCGAGCACTTTAGTTCAGCAGGTCACCATGCAATCTATGTAAAAGCAATCGCAAATTCGCAATAGAGGCTTCACCCTGATGCAATCAACTCCAATTTAGTGATTTTGCTGCTCATAATTTACGAATGCATTGATCTCTTTGCATTAATTGCTTACGGTTAAGGTCAATGTCAGGTGAAGGTTAAGGTCATTGTTGCATGGTAAGCATACATTTCTTCAGTTTCCTTCTTGTCCATAACTGACCCGAATAAAATATTTAGAACATTTATCTATCATTGCACCACAGGATAAAAGGCAACAAGCATGCTTTAGAGTAAATACCTGCACGTTTACTATTCCCTGTTTCCAGTACGAGGTTAAATAAGGAGTTGTCTTCACAAATGGTTCTGTAGCTCGCAATCACCATCGCTATGAGATCTCGAGCGGTCGTTCTGGTTGTTATCACATACGTTTTAGCTTCTGCTGCAGCCGAAAGTAAACGTGCATGCACCTTCACCGCACCCTGCAGCATAACAAAGAAATACTGTAACCTTAAAGCAAAACTACAGAGATGTGACCTGACGGATCACTGACCCTCATGCCGTATTCAGAGAATTGTCTGAAATGGCCAGAAATGCATTTTCCCCAACTTTTTGCAATGGCTGCCGAGAACACAAACCTAGATTTCGTCCAATACATAGACCCTCATTGCCATTAGGCATGAGGATAAAAAAACTACTAACTTAAAAGAAGATCAGTATTCACTGCAGCATTGGGCACAAACTTTATATTGCAAACAGTGTTGTTGGTGTAGTGGAACTAACTATGGCAAAACCTATCAGTTCGTCGATTAACCACTGACCAGCAGAGAGCCAGATCGCATGATCGGCAACAATACAAAGGTCATTCCAATTTCAAAGCTTTGTAAGTCGATGGATGGGCACGGATAATAACTGTAATACCATATCAGAGGGAAACAGATCTAACTTGCATTAACCCAATTATATGAGATGATATCTCTCTGTGTATTATAATAATAGGTCCTCTATTTAGCATGTATGGATATGTGATCTGTGTTATGCTATTGAAAACAGGAAAGACAAACTATCATCAATACTACTCAATGGCAATTTTGTCGTACTAACTAGCAGAGGTGTTTAAATGCGTCTTTTTCCAAGGGCAATTGGGGTCACTACGCGGTTTTGCAAAGAGATTTCGTTTTGGAAAAAACCCACCATTTTAGGATAAGGCACAGAACATTGGCAGTTTGTGAGATAGATACCCCAGCAGCACCATGTTCTCAAATCATGTTCTCCAACAAACAGAATTCGATTCAAATCAGATTAAGCGGTGCCATATTGTGTGCAAATTAGGAAAAATGCACTAATTGTCGATGTTGGGCGTCGATTAGTTGTGTCATTAACAAAATTACGATTTTGTTTATTACCTTATTTCCAATCTGTTCACTCGATTGGAGAAAATTATTTCTTTTGTAGAATCATGAATTAATTCTTTTGCCATGTATTTCTACCATCATACACGCTTGTACAGTGTACACCTCTATTGGTGGAAAAGGCAGGTGTCGCACCAGATGTGACCCTTGGGATCACTGCATGCAAGCAAGTAAGAGTGCAGGTGAGAGATCCACCCTGGCTTTAAAACGTATGGGGACGGTCACACAAAGTCCAAAACGGGGGTAATCAGTGGTCCCACGAATGGAGCCTGGTCCAACAAAAAACTTTAAAAAAAAAAAATCTAACATCATAACCAAGTGCCATAGTTGTAGCTGTCAGGTGCAATTGCCTTCGTTCGCTTTCTGGGCAAATTGCCTATTTATTATTAAACTGCTTTGATGGCATTATTTTATCTGTGAAAAAGAGAAAGAGAAAGCTTATGTAATTGCATCACATTAAATGATGTTTTATAGGGAATTCTGTCGGGAGTTTTTTCTCTGTATATAAACAGTCAAAGCAAATGAGTGAATTATTGAATATATTGTACCATGAATGAATGAGTCTCATACATAGACTATATGCTGTTGTAGGTTGGCTCGTATTACTGTAGACATTACTATCTAAACGTTTCCGTGTTATAAACGAGAATTGCTTCCTTGTTCTCAATGCTTTATTGTAAGCTCCTTCCTGGCAGTTCGAGAGGGTATACCCTTTGATACGGCAGGTAATGAGATTACTGAAACTGATTACTGAAACGGCATAACTAGGAATCATGTTCCACTAAAGTTGATTCGACTAAACAGAAAACGTAAATTAATTTCAGTTAAATTATATGGATTGTGAGGTATATTCGCAGTTGCCCTGACAATAGGGAAGCAGGTTTACCCCTCGCTTGCCACACACCTGTAAAATGTATACAGATTGGATAAGCAGGAACCATTCAGAATGGGAACAACACCTTAGAGCAAACATGGCAGCTGCTAAGCTGTGACGGTACTTACAGGCCGGATATGACGACTACGATTTCTCTTTATTGTGAAATAACACTGAAAAATATTACAAATCAAAGATCTATCTAACGAGTTTACGTATTTTCGAGCCATTGCGACGGACAGTATAATGCTGGCGAAAAGACAATACGACGAAAAGAACTTAAAGCTTTGTATAAACTTCACATTATGTATTTGGAAGATAAATGCAGAGCGAGGCACACTGATACTTATCATTTATCAAAAGTATAGCTTTTGTGAAGTAGACTGGAAAAGCTGAGACCCGATGAGTCAATTGAGCACTTCATTTTAAAAGTAAATTCTTGTAATTATCAAAAGTAAATTGCAATGCTTTTGAAAGGAAAAATCGATCCCTTGGCTGTCGCGAATTTAGTGCCGAAATTTAAAGAGTGTCTTTGTTTATTGATGGAGTGTAATGCAGGGGCGGATCCAGGATTTCCCGTTGGGGGGGGGGGGCACCACCCCTATTTTCGCCCAAAATTTAGCAGAAAGTGCATGAAAACTAAGAAAATTTGGGCCGTTAGGGGGGGGCGCCCCCTAGATCCGCCAATGTAATGTTCATTTTACAAGGGTCTGATTAAAAGCTTTTTAACTAATTGCTCACGAGTAGCAATTTGAATCGTATCAGATGTCCTCCTGCGGGAACTGTATCTGTTGGAATTTAAAATGTTTCAACTTCAAAGCAAACACGGCAAAGTTTAGAACAATGCAACCTCGACTTGCCTAGGAAATTTAATTCCTGTGAGCCGCAGACATCATCGATTTTTCCTCTGCACAAAAGCGTTAATCGACATTTATGATATGTGCGACATTCCAACGGTTCTACGGCTCCATTGAGTGGAACTTTGTATGAATGGTAATTATTCGACGGTTGCATGTAGATAGAGCTTCGAATGGTCATGTAAGGGTCATGAACAGAGCTTGCCATACAATGATGTCTGAACCCACATGAATCAGGAACAGCTGGTATTTAAAGCTGTATTGTAAAGTGCATGAATGTTTAACACAAACCAGGGGCGGATCAAGGATTTCCCGTGGGGGGGGGGGGGGGGCGCCCGGCCCGTTGGTGGGGGGCACCACCCCTACTTTCACCCAAAATTTAGTGGAAAGCGCACAAAAACAAAGAAAATTTGGGCTGTTGGGGGGGGCGTGCTGGCGACGCCCCCTAGATCCGCCAATGCAAACACTGTGTAGCACCACATGGGGTAGCACCATACCCTTTTGATGTTGACCGTTTAATCAGTTAGGTGAGACTCCATTGGCGGATCCAGTGGTGGGAGGGGCAACTGCGCCCCCTCCTGCAGCGGGAATTTTTTTCATTTTTGTGCAGTTTTTGCTGAATTTTGGGCAAAAATAGGGGTGGCGCCCCCCGTGGGACCAGGCGCCCCCTCCTACGGGAAATCCTGGATCCGCCACTGCTGTCCAGGGTTCAAAATGGCAATCGCAATCCACTAGAAATAATTAACATGTGGGATTGCAATGCTTAGTACGGATTTGCATCCATTTGTTGGGAAGTATAGAATGTTTTTCAAATAAAGAGTACAAAGAAAATTTTCCAAACTCAAACAGCACTTGAACATTTATCATACAACGACAAAGCTATGGAAACATTTTTACACAATATAATCTAAATATAGCCTAATAAGGAGTTTCTTCAAATGTTAAAGGTTTGCTGAACTTCCTCTTGAGGAAGTCTATTAGCATTGTAGAGTTATAATGACCGTACAAGGAACCAGGTGCTTCACATACAGCATGATGCTCTGAATAGACTTACAACCGGAAGCGACATCTACTCTGTGCAGGACGAAAACACGCTCACTTCTTAAAGAAGGGAAGAGGTCTCAATCTTTTGCACAGACAAGAATCACTATTGAAAGGTTTCGGGTTACAATGAAACAGGAGTGCCTTGTTTTAGAAATATACAAGTAATCACAGGAAATGTAGCGTTGTGTTTGTTAGAACTGCATTAAAGTGTCAAGTTCCAAATTTGAGTTGATTGACAAAGATTTTAATGCGACATATAGATCTATTATTTGCGTTGCTTGTAGTTTAGACTTTAAGTTGAGCATTGCCCAATAAGATCTCTGTGACTGTGACATATAATGCCTTGGGCTGAACCATCAACACAGACACGCTTCTTTGACAGCACATATAATAATTGGAGTATCTGAAATTGTTAAAATTAAAGAGCACACCGAAGATTTCCTGTTGCTAATTTCAAGGTAACAGGTAGCCTTGTCATCCAATCTGAACAAATAGAGCTTTTTCCGGAACCGTTTTGCATGCAATTGTTCAATACATCTCAGTGAGATCTGTGTTGGGTATTTAAATTATTTACACAACTCATCACCGCTGTGATTCACGTACAAGCCATAAAAGAACAATAGCTCTTGTTTCCCAACGATCCCCATTCGCGCCATTTGTTACCCACTTTCGGGATTTCTTTAGTTGCGTTGTGGTAAGGCCTTTTTTTTTTAATCATTTGGATTACATTGCACTTTCAGGATTTTCAAAGTGCGGCGATCGGAAAAAA
>JBCAUI010532195.1:0-11260 GCA_038406195.1 Haplosyllis anthogorgicola | reverse complement strand
GTAACAGAGAAATTATCCAACTGCTGCTTGGTATGGTGAGCAGAACTGAAGCAAAGTACCAAGCTTTGAAACATAGGTGCAGTCAGAAGAAAAAGGAGAAAGAGATGGAGAAGAAGAGGGCCCAAGAGAAGAAAAGGAGAGAAGAACAGATGAAGAAACAGATAGAAAAAAACAGAAATAGTCAATATAAAGAACCAAGGAAATGTCCACACTGTGTTAAGAAACTGGATAATGGATTTAATTATAGAGAACATTTAAAGAAACATAAAACTCCGGAGTAGTGACCTTTATACGGAGCAGGGGCCTTGATCTCTGATCAACTCGTTACAACAGTGTTATCATCGTATCAGTGGAAATTCCATTCTCTGACTCCGTCCAATATTTCTCATATACCGTGAGACCTTGTTATTCTGAACACCTTAAGAAATTACAATTTTAACATTATTTTTTTGATGTTTTTTATGTGCGTACAAATGTATGAATCTGCAATATTTACAACTTACAATTGTTTAAAATTGCAAGTCAAAAATTTAATGCCAAATCTCTCACCAACCAAAATTATTTTCAATCATCAATGTGTTTGTATGAAAAAAAAATCATGACAGAAAATTTTGTTATGTTGTTGTAAGTTTCACACCACACAAAATTATTTTCGTGTGAAAAGAATTTCATGTCAGGAAATGTCATCATACTGTTACAAATTTTCACCAACCGAAATAATTTTCGTTCATCATGATAACAGCCTGTGTTTTGAAATTAGTATAACATTTGGTTAAATATTATTAAATATTACAGTAATTCACGAAATGCATGAAATGCAAATTTTACTTGATGTTTTGATACGAACCCCTTTTGTTTCAATTTTGTTTGATTTGTGAAAAAAAGGCATGTGGAAATTTTAAATCCTACTTGAGATTGATGATAGATATCCGTACATTTGGCACATAATAATTCATTATATTCCATTACATACACGGTTAAATATTCCAATAATAATTTTGGTACACAACTTAACCTCTCCAATACATTTTTATAATGTTACAATTGTTTTGCATTATCTGACATTATTTTAACCCCAGACAGCAACAAATCTGTCACACATTCTATTTAGTCTATCACGCTTTGCGTTGATACACTTTTGTGAATGGCAAGGTGTTTTTGCTAAGGTGCCATCAGGTCCAGGTGCAGATGGACCCCCCCCCAGCTGAGGTCCAAAATGGGGTAAAAATGTATTATAATTGAATAGAACCCATGCAGTAGTGCTTCTTAGATCCTAATCTATTCCCCTACCAAGTTTCAGAACTCTATGACTACATTTTCTGGCTAAAAATCAAGAAAAACTGTCATATCTCAGAACCCATTGAGCATAGAGACTTCCAACAACCACCATTGGATTCAGCATGCCCCAAAACCTATATTCAAGCCTTTTCAGGCACTTTTTGCCAGTCAAAATCAACATTTTTTTGCCAGTCCCAATTTTACACCCTGGCACATTTTCCTTAATTTTGACAGGGAAAACAGCATCGAAATGGCTTGAAAATCCCTGCATATAGGTTTTGGGGTGTGCTGAATCTTTTGGCAGTGGTTTTGAGTCCCCTACAATAAGCAGTTCCCAAGATATCAAACTTTTTTGGGAAAAAGTGGTCCAAAACGGGGTAAAAATGCATTGTAATTGATTTTTCACCCTGAAAAACAGCCTTGATATTGCTGGAATCTGCATTTAAATATATTTTGACGTGCCGATTGCAATGGTGAAGGTTTAAAGTCTGTATTGTCTACAGTTTTCAAAATAGTTATCGTTTCTCCCCTTAATATTGAGAATTTTATGAAACGGACATCAAATTTGGAACCCCCACTTAAACCCCCCTCCCTCCATACCTCCCGAAAGGATTTGACCAATGTTTTGCAATGCATTTTGAAAAAATGTTACCACTTAACATAACAAAATTCCACCACCATTGGATTCAGCATGCCCCAAAAGCTACATGTGGGGACTTTCAAGCCTTTTCCAGCACTTTTTCCCACTCAAAACCAACATTTTCTGTTGTTCTATCCCATAATACTCAGAACGGTTTTGGAGATATCAAGGTTTTGGGGAAAGTGGTCCAAATTGGGTCCTAATCTACCCCTATACCAAGTTTCAAATGTCTAAGTACATATTTTACCAAGATAACTTGCTAGTAACAGTAAACATATTGATTAGGTTAGAATTGGAGCAAAACTGGAAATAGCACAATTTCTTGTAGCCCTCTACAATATATGAATGAAAAGGTACAATGTAGTGGAGGGGGCGCATATACACACGCATTGGGTTGTGCCAGCATGGTACAAGGTCAAGCTGGCCTCACTTGCCACCTTTCCTAGGGGGGGCAGGGGGCGGGGGTCTGACTGCAGATAGACCTATCTGCACTTTGCACTAGCTGACCTCACCTGATCCTGTTCATGTTCAAACTTGTTCAGCAGTAAAGCATCATGGGTGAAATTTATTTATTTATTTTTATTATTATGGAATGTATTGGGCAGCCATTTTGTACAGGTGCAGGTAAAGGTGAGAATTGACTTTCTATCAGCGTGATAGACTTTTTACCCGGCCTATACCCGGGTAATTTCTCTCGTTTTACAAGTGCTTGAGATTGCTATTAATCTGATTCACACATGAAAAATACAAACCTGAAAATAAAGTTGAAAGTGTAGTACAATACACCTTGATTTTTAACTTTAATTGTATACAGAGATGTCTTCTATTGTGTCTGAAGATGGGTTTTCTTTGTTCATTAGGCACATGATTGCTTCTTCATTATCCGCTGCACACTCACTAAGTCACAAGCTATTGTTATTGTAACTTCACACTTACTTCCTTCCATTTGTTTCAAAGCACCACAGTACATCTTGGCCATAGAGTGCTTATCCACACCAATCTGCTGCCAGTAGTTGATAATCTCATTGCATCGTGCCCTATATTAAGCACAAAACAAAATTCTTAGATCGTTTAGAACTCGAGCAAAATTAAACAAAATGTCTCGATATTTCCGACACGTCCTCTTTTTCATTATCAACAATATGAACAAGCATTTTGGCATATATTCACACACAGCTGCAGCTACCTGTGACTACGTATTTTGGGGGTATGCTCACTATCTATGTCCATTTTTATGGAAGCCAGAAATCATTTTTTGGGGTCACCTCTGCAAGTACATTCTCAATTTCACAGTCTCACATTGCATTCATTTGGCCACCGCTTCAAATCTTTGTACTTACATTCCATACAGCTTAACGAACACACAGAGGTTGAGTATTGCTTGATGTAGTCCTTCTTTGTCGTCCATCTGACTATTAAGCCATGGTAACTCTTCTGCACCACGATATGTTACTTCATTAGGACTAAAAGAATAAAACTCATGTATGCGTTAGTTCATCTAACACACGGCCTTTAATAACCTGTATAAGTGCCAATTAAAGGGAGAATTATTTTGCTTAATGTCAATTAATATTGTCACATGTACGTTACATTTGGGAAATATTTACTTTAATAATTTTTGGGATCTGACAATTTGGATTTTTTACAACTACACTTTTCTTCCTGCCGATGATAATCGATAACTTAAAACCTGAAACATACCACTGAAATTGAGCGAAGTAGTCCCTAAGTATTTTTCTTGTTGAATTGATCTGTTTCTCGTCTCCGTTAGAAAAGTATTTATCGTTCACTGCTTCTCGTACCTTTCAATCAATGATTAAATGTTAAGCCAATGTAGTCATTTGGTTACTTTTGAAGTTTATTATACGAGACACTGTGGCTATTTTTCAAGTTTTACCAATATGTAATATTAATTGACACTATAGTTGCCAAACAGAACACTTGCTCGGCATTAAGGTAAACGTAAACTACCGATCATTCAAAATAAAATTAGTGAATACTTGTGGTGTAACACTTCCTTAAATTAAAAGTCATAGCAAATCTACACATTAAATAGCCTAAAAGTCTTTATGACATTAGCAGAACAAAATGGCAAGAATCACCTCATCATGGCGGAAGACCAAGACTCCAGACCGGAACACCAGGATGTGTCGATCAACCAGGACATCGCACATCGGTACCCAGTAGTTCCAGCTGAGCGAGGGTACAACCGCGAACAACTCTGATTCACACAATCCGTTCCGTGAGACATAGATTAATTGTAGCACCTAGAATTTAAGAAGATACAATAATTACCAAATAAAAAAATTAAGAATAGAGGAGTAAAAGATCGGTTTCTTCCAGACACAGAGTGTAGCAATTAGCTATGTGAACCCACCATTCCAAAATAATGATGGATAACAATTATTCCTGTAGAAACGCTTTTCTATTAATATCCAGACCATTACAACTTTTGTAATATAGATTTTATATCACCTGATGACACGTGGAGAACTAAGATCGAGATTGATCGAGATTTTCAATACCCACTGATATTGATGAAACCACAGGAACCTATTTCTTAAACTAACCATTACCTTTTTCATGAGTCCCTTGTTGGAGCCATGTTCATAGTTGTGTCGGATTATTTCCAACATGGCAGAGTATAGTTTAGTCGTGTTGGACGTGTCTAGTAATCGGTCGAGTCGTTTATCAATAGTGTCTGCCGGACATCTGAAACAAGAGGCCAGTTCGCAACATTGGCAATGCTATTTTCAAAAATTATACAACGACATGAATGCGGATATCCCAAAGGTCGCGTCTGGATTCACAGAATTGTTTTTCAAACCAAACGTGATATCGTAAACGTTAATCGAAATGCACTTAAATGGATAATAACAACTAATGGCTATTTACCCTACAAATTTAAATATGTGACCACCCTTTTACGAGTTGACAAAGAAACATCTGTAAGTGGTTGTTTTTTGGAATATTCAATTTTATCCACTGCAGTGCAAGAAAATATAATCCGGGGTGAATGGGCTCTAGACAGAACTTACTTGGCAAGTTCACTGGCTAAAACAACAACATAGAGTGGCATGGTTGTCTGTGGAGAACGACAATGTGTGAGGATCCGGGATTCTTGTTCGTCAGTGAGGGATCGACCCTGACTCGCCAGTTCAGCTCTCAATAGCTCCTTCACACTCTTGTTGCTCAACTCTTCTATGCGCAATGTTGGCCATGACCTAACAAACAGAAGTTTGAACGTATCACTCTTAAATGTACATCCGTTAATTCAACTAAGTCAAAAAGGTGTGAAAACAACCTTTACGGCATTTCCTTGCGTTATTTCAAAACTACACAGAAATAGGATTGAAATAAAACAAAGCAATGACAGATTTTATAATCCCAGGTGTTCTACGATTATATGTCTGGCGTATTTAACTTGCGTTTTTACTGACATAACTGACAGACCAGAGTGTTTGCATTTCAAATGGCACAATTTTAAAACATAACTTTACTCATCAGGAATGTCTGGACTTGTTGCACTGCACTGGGACTTCAGGTCTTGAAGTATAATGTTATTATACATGTAGTCTACTTACTGCCAGGTTTGTGGACAGTTGCTCTCATTGACAGAGACGATAATCCGCGAATCTACTGGAAGTGGATCCAATAACCATTTCAACTGTGATTCTCCTTGCTAAATGATAGAGAGGACGCATACATACCACTACCAAAATAATACATGTACAAAATGTGGGTAAGTCTTCCTTACTCAGGAATTATGCAAATCTTATGTAATTGTCAAAACTATTTTGCTCAATACTCTGAATTCATACACGCTAAATTTAAAAAATAATTCAGGGTGACAGTTTGATTATTCATCTGTATTTGACAACATAATTTTCGTAAAAATACCTGAAAGCTGTGTATCGAGTCAAGCACCAGGACGACACCTCCCGGGAGTTTTGACGAGACTTTCTCGAGCCAGCGCGGGAACTCTTCCACGAGACGGACCGGATCACACGTTAATGGTGGCGGATTCGTTACATGCTGCATTAACTGTGTTACGAAACGTGGTATCATTTTATTGACACAAATACCACTGTGAAGCACATTACACATTATCTGTCTTTCTATCCGATTAAGTGTGTATCTCCGACACACTGAGCATCTATGTAAATTGTGTCTTGTCTCTTAATTAATATGGAGTACACATTCAGTTCAGAAATGAAAGTATTTGTTTACACGGAAAAAATGTTCGTCTCTCTTTTACACATTTGAAACTCTTTTAAAGTTCTGATATAACAAATGCTAGTTGTTTTCAAGAGCATAGCAAGTAACAATTAAATTACTCTTGAATTATACAATTCAATAATGCATGTACTTTTATGCAAATGTTTACCTTTTCCGTAAGTCTTCTAATCATTGTAATAGGACATGCACTGCGAGAGGAACTGGGACCCACAAAGTGATAGAGGACGAGGTTTCCAGACGACCTATGCTGCTGTAACTCTATCCTGTTTATTGAATTTAATGTTGAATTTATATTAAATTCAATAAAGTCAGATACAATGTAAGAACTGAAAACCACTTTAAATAAATTTTCCACAGAGGACCATCAACCTGTGTATGAACTGGATTCTTTAAATTTCTTGCAACTGTGTACATTAACGAGATCTTGGGTAACTTCAATCTTCAATTATACAGTCACTGCTCACAAAATATTTACGTACCATTTAGCTAGTAGCAGGGATCGACCACAGCCTGAGGAACCAGTGATGAGTAGTGGTGGCAGAGGACCTGGTGTGCTCACATGTGCATTTAGTCGTTCATAATACTACAAAGATATATCATTTATGTACTCGTTTCTGAATTGAGGCGGACATTGTAATACTGGATAAAACTGTAATACTGGTTAAACCTGCAACTTAGTAAGTGTCGTGAAGTATTCTTCGAATAATTGTAATTTACATCACACTACAGGTTGTCCCGCCTTGCTTAAACACAGATAATTCGAAGTTCTGTTTTGCTTAAACCTTTTAAAATGTCCCATCAGCTGGTTGACTATTGTAAAATTAATGTTTAACTCGAAATTCTGTTTAGCTCGAACTTTTTGGAACTTCCCCTGAGGGTTCGAGCTATGCAGGATGACCTGTAAACATATTTTTTAAGTTGTGTTACCCTTTCGAACTTGAGTTCGCACGTGGACCTGCGTGCATCACAAAGTGTCTCGAGTTGTTCGAAGTCGTGCTTCGGATCCCAGAGACAACCACCGCATAGCATCTCTGGTCCTTCCTGCTCCAATACACTCCCCGCAGGATCCGACTCCTTACCCTCTATTCCTAACTCCTTAAATATACAAATATATCAGGCTACATAACACGTTTCAAAACCTTTGCTTCACCTGATCTGCGATATTCTGACCGGTGCGCATCTTCTGCATCCACCAAACACTGCATCAACATGCAAAATATATTTGATTCCATGCATATTAAGCGTTTTCTCAATGTTGTTTCTTTGTGGATCTTTTCTCGTGATCTTCGCGTAAAAAGGATTTTTTTCCTCTTTATACGAATGCTTATTCTAAATGGAAATCATATTATGCTGTACTCTGTGACACTTACTGATCTTAGCATTTCATCAAGTTCTATGTAAGCTTGGTCAACACCAGATTCTGGTGAGGCATATTTATCTATCAATTTAAGGCTTCCGCTGTCAACAAGGCACTTCTTCAGCACATCCACGTCAGTCTGTTGTCTACAAGAAAAAAACAACGAATTTCACTATTTCTGCAGAAAATCCACCACAAATTCGTGATCTTTTGAGACATGTACAGTATGGAATGGACGTCCATAGATTAGAATTCATATTTGCTCCATCGTTTTTATCTAATTTTGTGCCATAATGAATATTTTATAATTTACCTTTGGGAGTTAACGATTTGCCAACTTTACATGCCTAATATTTTAAAATCATCGGCTATTGCGGCAAATTCTATTATTTTCTCTTGGCATTTTTGTGTTCAAAATTGTGCACGAGAAGCAAATTCGTACCTTTTTGAATTCTTTTTCTCTCTAAAGCAAAAAAGTGCTTGCTTGTTGCCGGGATTGTGCATGTGACCCCAGTTCAACTCTAATTCCGTAAATCTGGAATAAAAACCAATTAAATTATATTAGGAAAAATATGCCATCAGACTGTGTCTGATACTGTTGCTGTGCACCTCTTCGAAAGTGGATTCGCTATCATAATCGAACATGTGTATAAAAAATATCTCTGAAACTTAACCTGTGTATAGTCATAATGAAGGCTCCAAAGCACATTCTACAATGTCACTTTCTCATCATGCTATTCTCAAAATATCAACATAATACACAGCAGACTTACTGGTGTATAGTCTGATAGAAAAACCCCACAAATATGTTGGATCCCTCCACCCTATTGCGCCGTGAATCCATATGTGTCTCCATACATTTGATACTGTCCACATCCTCACCGGGCATGTAACACAAGTTCATAAACCTCCCTTCATGCACACATAAATCTCGCAGCTTCTTCTCATATTTCTACAACATAAAACAAAGTATTTTGAACATCTGGTGTCATCTTTACAATTTTTAAGAAATCAGTCAAGAATGTCCTCAAAATTGATGAACAGTTCTCAGACATTAATTACCTGCAAGAATTTTACCCCTCCAACATTTCTTGTGCTCAGTATATATCTATCTGCCATACCTCGGGTGCTGCAGGTGATTTACAGAAATAAACTGAATTTAACAGTGTGTTTCCATAAACTTTAATGCACCATCTTTAACGCACCAACCCTAACGGTGTAATGTTAACCCTATGAACCCAATGCTAAAGAAGTGGCACTGACTGTTACTGCCCAAGCGATAAGGGTTATGAAAACGAACTGGAAGTTCTGCTGTCTGCTGGCTCTATCTGTGCCCCTGTGACATACCAAAGATTGTCTTACCGCACACAGTAAATTGACCTCCTGTTGGGTATCTTTTGCTGCACATACGTAAATAGTGATGGTGTTTGCCAGCAACATGTCAGGAATTGTCGGCATTATCTCCTGTAAACTTGCAGCAGTCGCATTCCAATCATCTACAGTGGAGGAAATGGTCACAAGATTCCATATTGTAAGACATCAAGATCTAAATATCTTTGAATGTTTTACATAATGTAAAATTTAAAATTTTAACATCCACAGTATTACTTATTGCGAAGCTGAATCGTTTCACCTTTGTTGACATTAGTAAAAGGTCCGTCTAAGTCGCACAAGGCATGTGCAAATTCTGGTCCCTTCAGGGTACTGCTCATATGCAGCTGGGTCGTGCTACCCAATGAGGGCTCACTCTCTAGTGCTGTCCACCAGTCACCTGGGTTTGCAGCTCCTAAAATACATAGTTTTACATGAATATATTTAGAAAAAAATATACAGAAAAAAATAATTACACGTATTCACACTGCAAAATCTCGTTAATTCTTCCGACCACTAACGCACGAATAATGCTTCAGTGACACAGAAATTTTTATTAAGTACATGTATTTCTGTAGCACTACTTCATTTGTTAAACTGAATTGCAGCGAAATAAAAAGAAATGTTACTTCACCAAGTGCCATTTCCAATCCGATTCTTGAGCCATTATCCCCTTCTTCTAGTGGTATCCCATGTGATAACTTTGAGAGTTTATTCTCCAGATCTCGTCTTGCACGCAATAATGTCTGGATCTCATTTTCTTTCGTTTCTCTAAACAACTGCGAACAAAAGCCAAATAACATTAGCACACAAATGGTTATTTTTCATCTCATGAATTACTTTACCATCGGCACTAAAAATCTGAGAGTAAGAAGGAAAATATGGGGATAATTCTATCTCAATTTGCTAAATGAATTTTCAGCACTGCATTGTTTTAGTATCTTTAATAAAAGATGCATGCAAACAGTAAACTACAATAACCCAGCATAATATATTGCCAAATATTTGATCTATCAAAGTCACAAATCAGTAACTAGGCGTACCTTAAATTGTCTCTGTATTTTATCTCGTTCTGTCTCAAATGCTGCGGCGCGCACAAGGGCCTGGTGTTCAGCTTCACGGGCCAAATCTCGTTCCCTACGGATAGTCTGACATGTCTTCTGCTGAGCCTGAATCATGTAGCATATCAAAATTAAATGGTCACTCGGAGAATGACTGCTACCTTGGCAACACAATGCTTGTCGCCATGGCTCCGAATCAAATGACGTCTTAATCTGCAAGGACTTGGCATGGATTTAAGTGTCAGGGTTGCACCAAAATAGCACAAACTCATCACTTAGCTACCTGTTGCTCAGGTAGCAACAACATTAGGCAACAGTGGTAGATCCTGCAGTTCCCTTGGGAGGGGCACCCAGTTAACATTTCCATTAAAGTGAAAGATATAAGAAAAATCTTATGAAAATGATGCATACTTGGGCTACGGGAGGGAATGCACGTCCATGGTGACAACCTCGTGTCCGCCAATGTACATGTACAATATTGTTGCAGACACACGGATACAAAACTTGGATACAAAATTCTTTCATGTTAATACATACGTGGAGTTCAGCTTTAAGTTTTCGCGTTTCAGTATTCAGTTTTCGATCCTTCTTCTCGTAATTTGCAATTTCATTTTCCTTGTTTTTCCTGAAGAAAAAAAAAGATGCAATACGATAGACAAATGGTGAATTATCTACCGGGTTAAATAAATATTTTTCAATCAGTGCTTTACATAAGGTCGTTCTTTACCTGTACATTTCAAATTCTTTGCGTATTTTTTCCACCTCTGGATTTTCTAGGTCTATTGACAACGCTGACCGCAGACTGCTACTCTTCTCCTTCTTTTTGCCAAACGAGATCCCGGAGTGTAGACCAAAGCGCCCGATCCGACCTCGATTTGCAGGAACCTACAATTATTGCATGGCCTTTACGCATTACACTCACATTTATAAAAAAAAGAAGTGTCACACTGACACAATGATTCTAGTAGATCCCTGCGAATTTGTAGATATTGCACAACTTGGCATCTTAATTGATTATTACAACTAGAACCTCGCAGGTATGCCGCCACTGTTGGGCTGGATAATAAAATTTCTTTCCGTTATGAGGCTACACACAAACACACATATTAGTCACCCACATATACAGGAATACACACGCACGCACCCACATTCCTTTTCATGGCACACACGCCCACTTGCAATTGTCCATCAAACAAAGAAATTGAAATGAACAAGGCAGACATCAACACATTATTAGCATGTGGATCATCGGCGGATCCTGGATTTCTCGTGGGGGGGGGGGGGGGGAACCCTTGGGATGCCCCCCTACCTTTT
>JBCAUI010532184.1:0-11260 GCA_038406195.1 Haplosyllis anthogorgicola | reverse complement strand
TAATAAAAGCTGGAAAGCAAATTAAAATCAGAGTCTGAGTGCACTACTTACGAACTCGATGAGTTGATAGCAGTGTGAGATTTGAAACTTAAAGTTGAGACAATAATACAGACTGACTCTTTTAGAGATATTTTGACATTTGTATAGTTTCAAGATTGCACCACTAGAACACAACACTACATCCAGGTCATCATCATAATTATCATGTTTAACATTTGATGCTATATTCAGTAGTTCTGTTACTGTACTTGGACAGGCTGCCTTTGCATGTTTTGATTTATGTTTCATCTTTTTCTTGCTAGGTTGGCCATGGGAAGGACTGACTGTTTTACATAATATTCCCTCTTGTTTCTCTATTTGAGGATATAGTATCTCCTCAGTCAAAATAGACCATGATTTTGGATCATTTTCATCTATGTCTATTGTATCTGGATCTTCCAATAAATTACATAGATAAATATATTTCAAATAATCTTGTTTGGGAATATCAAAAATTTTCTTGTGCATAAATTTTGATTCAATTTCTTGATCTATGTCCTTGTCCTATTGTGTGTAACTACACATGGCTTCTGCATGAAAAGATTCATACAAAGTGTATTCATTCAATACTTGTTTAAGCTTTACAGCTTCATCTGTCTTTAATTTAGACTTTTCAGTCTTAAGACTGCCTGTTTCAAGCTTTTCAGCTCCAGGTCCATTTTCATTGTTTTGAGTAATAGCATTTGCAGTGTCTCCAATATTAACCTCAGTTACCTGAGTGTTAGATTTCCTGCTCTCAATCAGGGTTTTATCCCTATTTAATTTGTCAGGATATGATTTTATTTTCTTTCTAGGTGCACCTTGATCTCTAGAAGGAACAATCAAACTACTTTCATCTGGATGTCTACTGATTCCATCCCTCTTTTCAGAGCTTTCATATTTTAAACAACCATCAGCAGACCTTTCCCACAATCTGTTTTCAAATTCACCATTACTAATCCTCTGGCCAGGAGTACAATTCATAGTTTCCTTATTAACAGATTGCATGGAATCCAATTTTGATATTTTATCACAATTGGACTCCCCCTTCAAAAACAAGAGAGTTCTGGCACTCTGAATACCTCCCTCTAAAGTTTGAAATCCCTGTTTAGATTGTTCCTTCCAGGCATGTATTGATTCTAGATTTTTCCTATCTAGGATATTTGGATTCATCACAGGGTCCAAGAACAATTTTGAATTTGATATATCTTGAAGAAATAAAAATCTTTCAAATTCTTCATCAGTCATATTTGAAAAGTCAGGAAATTGATATTTTTCTTCCCATGGACAACACTGAGGGTCACCTTCAATGCTTAAGGATTCCCTATCTAGTTTAACTCTTCTGTAGCTTGAATAAGCTCATCTAAGGAGCCTTGGGCCTCAGCTTCTGTAACTGCATTTGCAGCTTCTGTTCTAGACCACCCCTTAGCTTTAAGTCTCTTTTGAATAGACCAACAATCTAAAACACCATGTCCAGGTACATTGCAATAGTAACAGGTAATGTTGGGATTATCACCCCTTGGTCTTTTTCCACCTCTTGCACCTCTACCAGAGTTGGAACCTCTACCTCTTGCTGAACCTCTTCCTCTACCTCTTGAGGGATTACCTTGCCCTCTACCTCTAGGTGATTGAAATCTAGGAGTATAAGACTTTCTCTGTGCTTCTCCAGCATAAAGTGACATTTCTTGTGTCTTATTAGTCAAAAACTAAGAGCTCCAGCTACAGCCCCAACTTGTTTAAGGGTCTTGTCCAGTAATTTTTGGTTTGAGTATTGGCTGGACTTCTATAGAAGGCTTTGAAGGCTTTTCTGAAGGCTTTTGCAGAACTTGTGAAGCTTTAAGTGCTGCTTGCCTTTGCTTTTCTTTTTCTCTTTGTTCTTTGAGCTTTCTTTTCCTCTCAGCCTCTTGAGCCTTCTGTATTGCCAATTGATCTTCCAAATATTCTTTTAGCCTTTGCCTATAGTCAAACTGCCTTTGCAAAATCTGCTACAGCTTGATTAGCTTCATCAACAATTTGCTGTCTCTTTGCTTCTAATTGATCTTTCTCCTTTTTCAATTTTTCTGTTTTGATCTTGATATGCATTTACCACTGTTTGCTCATTAGGTGTTAAAATATGTTTCTCAGTAGAAACAGAGTTAAGTAGAGCTTTAGCCTTCTGAGCTTCTTGACTTATATCTAAATCTCTTATTCTCAAATTTAAACAGTCACCTGGACAACACATAGCCTGTGATGGGCTATAATTGTGCTGAGGAGGTGTGAGGTCCTGGTAGCTCAGCTGGTAGAGCACTGGTCATGTAACCCAGAGGTCGTGGGTTCGATCCCCACCTGGGGTCCCAAACTTTTTTCAGCAGAAATAAGGTATTGTTCATGAACTTATTTTCTACAATAAGGTCATCGTGTTCAGAAGGTTTCGTCTGAAAGCGCTGATTAAATTATCACGCGTCACTTAAGGAAGCTATTTGCACATATCTCTATTCATGTCTGAAAAGAAAACTGAAACTGATATTTCAAAAGGCTTTGTATTGTTAAACACTGTTTATGACAGAAGAATACGAAAAAGAAACCTCGCGTTTTGTGTACATAACTTAAAGCCGTGTCACGATGTGGGCTTAATCTGGATAATGACAAATTGGAGACGTGGAAACTGCCCAACTAATTACCTTTTCCCAGTGTGTGAACCGTATTACCATATCCCAAAACTGCCGCTTCTTTCTTCGAAGTTAATAGAATAAACGGTGTTCCTCCCACGAAGACAAAAAGTTGGTCAGATCACTTCAAGGTTTGCAATGAATTACGAACGCATTTAATTCACATCCTTTTTCTAATAAATTAACCTTCTTACTGAAATAACCTACTTTACTCGAGAGTTTTAAAGGAAGGAAAATACTAACTTTCGGAGGCTTATTTCGTGATAGTGTACACAGAATATGCGACTTAAAACAAGGAACTGTCAAGACGCCGCAAGGAGAGATTATGAAAGGAAAAAACTATTTCTCTGTTTTAATGCTTTATCTTTAATGTGCCGACAATTCGTAACTACAACAACTTCAGTTGTAAAGGGGATTATGTCGGGGATGATGTCGCTTTCCTGTTAAATTGAAAACTTAGATGAAGTAGAAATAGAATGTGTTAACAAAGGCTTCAAAGTATCGTGACTTAATTCTTGACAATTTTTAGCTTTTGGGATATTTACCTAATTTGGTGAAGAGAAAGTAAGGTATAACCAGGCGGTGATGCACCGTTTGCACGTTTCAATTTTATTTCCACGTTTCAATTTTATTTCCATGTTTCAATTTTCATTTAATTTTTGATAATGTGAAATTCAAACATCGCGACATCATACAACAAACTGTTCTCCAGATGACGATACTGACACGCAGTTTCAAACCTTCAGGTGGCCTAAAATACTTGTTATTGCTGCATCCAACAACGGTTACGGTTTGTGAATGACACATAAAACTGCCAAACCGTGTGACAGTTGATAATGAACCTGTCCAACACATTCATTTTGAAATCCTCAATTTAGAGTCTCAACCCTTCCCGAACAGGTGATTGTCTTGAAACGGAATCCTTTTGTGTACATGGGAGGTTCTCAAGTCGGTGGTAAAATGGCCACTCTTACAATGTAAAGATCCTAATTAATCTAAGTAATAGTCGGTGTAACAAATTAATGATGCAGGGATATTTCCTCAGGGGAAGTTGTTTAGCTCCCTGACTATCTGTTATGTCCACGTAGAATCTGGGTTAATACCTGTTGTCATTACCTTGATAAATACACACACACCGCCAATTGTCCTGCCATGCGTGTTCCTACGCACGCAACATTACTGCAGCTTTAAAGGTATAAAATATGAAAGCTCACTACCGTGTACTTGTACCGAATGTTTCATGAGTTTTCAACTTGTAACAAAATAGGTGGATCTGTACTTTTTTGCTTCTTAATTGGAGAATCAGCTCAAGACGAAATATCAACACATTCCTAATCCTAACCCCTCAAAAGCCGAAACCTATGCATCACTATAAATTCTCACTGTAAGTCTGTATTTAAACTTCAAAATTCACCTTTGTTTGAAGAAACATTCTCCGTGAACATAATGTATCTTGCTTAGAATACAGAGGATTATAAAATATTGTTGCGTGTTAGGGCAATATCGCGCATCCAGTTTAATGCTAAAGGTTAATCCTTTGATAACATCAATTTGGCACTGAGGTTCCCCGCCGATGCTTTATTACCTCAGTATTGTAAGAGCCGAACTACAATTTACCAAACAGAACTAAATTTGGATGTAATACACATCGGTTTTGTCCTTAAGATAATTGTTCACCAACTTATGGAAAAGGTCAGGACAAATTAAGCCATAGAATTCGTCTGCGTTATCGATGGAAATACTAGTGTGGAGGCAGATAGGGGCAATAAAGCCATCCACCACTCTGCAGGTAGGCTTTGTGCAACTTCCAAATGCCATTAGTCAGGGTTTTACACAATGACTTAACATAAATTAGACATACAGATTACATGTCAAACAAATCCAAATACAGACTTGTTGATAGAGGTTTTGCAGGAAATTAAGCATGATCCACCGCCTCGCTTAAAAACAGCAAGATACACCACAAAACTACAGGTAGTTACAACAATATTAGAATACGTTACCTGGACGAGATAAGAAAATCATGCCTTCAAAGCCAATTTTGAGGGTACTGTGCTATTCCTTTGTCAGGGGTCAACAGTTACAATATCGCCACAAAAGAATGCGATTACAGAATTAAACTCTTCCGTATCGCCGGTGTACAGTGCGAGTGTCACGAAAATTAATATGTATTAAAATAACTAGTTATGTTACATTAATCGACACAATCAAACGATGCAAATAAATCTAAACAGGAAGCATTCTGCGACAGCCCAAGCAAAACCAAATCTTCTGATGAACAAACTGAAACCCTTCGTTGGGAAGGGTACTCAGACTAATGCAATAATTTGACTTTCTGCCATGAAATTACTTTCTCAAATTAAGCATGAGCGTGACAGATAAGCAAATTACACTCTTTGCAACATTAAAGTTTTGACAGATTCTTCCCGTGGATTTTATCGGAGCTCACAATCAGGAACGTGTCTGTTTGTACTAAAAACTGGAAAAAACATGAAGTTACTTGTTTCTTTTACTTTTCACTTTCAATTAAATGTTTTTCTTAAATATCATTAGAGGAACATCATCAAGACACGAAAATATTTTGAGTAACGACATACTGACTGGTTTTACGTTCTTAGTTCTCTCAATACAACATATCACCAACTAGGGGAAAAACCATTCTAGAATGTACTGGCATTCGCACTGGCAACAGTAATGTAAAACAATATCCGCTCGTAGGATGTGATTGACAGTCATATAATTAGCAGTAAATTTTTCTATTTCAGCTGGGCGAGTGATTAGGCAACCAACGAAGGTAAAGCTGGACATGAAATTCCTGAAGTGATGAATCCATTCTGCAACTTTCGTGTAATCTTATATTATTTCATATGAAATTAGCTTCTCAATTAATAAAATGGGCCGGATCATTGGTGGACAGAATCTGACGATACTGAGCAATTCACTTAATCCATTCAATTAAATTAATATAATCAACTTAATTGGCTGGCTTCTTGGTTTTTAATCCCACTTGCAGCTTTATCTCTGTTTCTGCTCCATGACATTCTTCCGAATGTAGATTCCAACTCATTATTGCATTTGCATATGGATGTTGTTGAGCTTTTAGAATTTTCTTTTGTAATATTATTATTCATGACCTTAATAACCACCTGGAAATAAATGCTTTAAACAAAATGTCCACTGAAACATTACCATCTGCAAAAAATATTGATTCCTTCACAAGTGATATTCCCTTGAAATATTCGCATGTAGATGTATTGCAATGGAGAACTGCGACAAGCGAAGGTCTAGTGTTTCTGTGAAGCAATTTCAGCGACGGAACATCCTCGCTGTAATAGAACATTCTCAAACACAGTAGCTTACTCGCACTGGATAACAGCCACTATGTAGTAATTTGTTTCAACAGAAAACACAAACCGCATTATTAAACAGACATAAGAGTGACGGATACATCTACTTTATTGAGTTTACCAAATTAACTAAGGATATTTAAAGTTCACTGTAGCAAAGCAAATCAGTACCTGCAAAAGCGTTTGTTAAAATAAAGCCAGGTACAGATGGTCACCAAAACAACTTAGTATCTTTAAAAAATCATACTCATACATGTTTGGCCACAGGTAGGCTTGGTGATGACTTCATTTATTTCATCCAACATAATATTATAATGATATCAGTAAAGTGTCGCAAAAAGGCGCGTCTACGACTATCCATCCCTGCTTCTCAGCTTGTTTCTGTCCATGAGATAAATTGTATAAGTCAATTTGTTGTAGCTACGTCTAACTCACCATATTACTTTGAACACAACATTTTGAACACAACTTTGAACAACAACTTTGAACACAACAAATATGAAACCTCCTTGAATTGAAAAAAAAACTGAAAAGGCAAAAGAGAAAATAACATTCCAGCCCTATCGTATTACTTCAAGGCCCGAAAAAGTCGAAATCAGCCATAAAAAGTCATTTACCACAATGGAAAATCCGCCTGAAACTAAATACAGTCTAAAAGAAAACTCTATTTTACAATGTGGCATTCAAAGATTACGTCTGGGAAAATCAAGACGATAATGTTTCATCAATCCTTTTGTCTCAGGGAGACTTTAAATAATTCAACTTCTGAAACAAGACACAAACAAACGTTTAAATGGTGCACAAAAATAAGTGACATTATAATCGCTGCCGCTAAAAAACATCTTAAATGTCTAATGTTTTGTATGTCTCGGTCACTTCATGTGTTACAAACTAAATATTATACACATAGTGAGTGGTCTTAAAATATCAGTTGTTAACTTTGAGGGCATAACTTATGCGCCTTACAAAAGTCCAAACAGTGGAGTGGATCTGCTGATTAGGATTTGCATTAAATGATATGTATCTTAACTAAAACTAGACATGCAAACACCTGTATCTCCAATCATGTTCATCCAGAATGTTTTCTACATTTACATCCATTTTCTCTCACAGTTCAATTTATGTCACAGTCGATGTACGTTCAATAATGGATGTCGGACATGTAACCGTAATAAGTTTTACGTGACTTATTGTACCCACACTCCCACACACCACTACAATCATACAAAAGGGTTCATGCCTCCACAAATATCATTTCCGTCCAATTGCAAAAGGATGACTTGCTTCATATCTACACTGAGTTCTAAACAAATAAAAAAGTTGCTCGCGTTGAAACAATAACAATTGTATGAATATTTTGTCACAATTGTGACAAATGGGCGTTATTGTTCTCCATTCAAATCTGTCGCGAGCTTATGAATATTTGCCTCCGTTATCAACTTGACTTCAATTACCTTTGAATACAGCGACTCGCAAATGAGCAGGAAGTTTCATACCTTTTGGAGATAGAAACTCATGTCAGGTTCTTCCCATCTGGTTAAATTAATGTAATTTTTGGTATGGACCAAATAAGTGTTCGATGTACATGTAAACGGACCAGACTTCGGTTAGAGTTACCACAAGGAGCGCTGTAGTCTAAAGACTGCAGTTAGAGTTAACACCAGGGATGCTGAAGGCTTCCTGCCTTTGCCTGCACCTGCAAGTCACGTGACAGTCTAGGTTAATTTGAGTTATGCATTAGCATCATTAGTAGCCATCTTTGATTACAGTTTCAGTTCAACTTGCACCTTTGATGAGACTGCATGTATTTTTGTACCAGAGTTAATAAACTATATTCGAAGTCTAAGAACTATCGTTCTAGTCTTTTTACAGTACAAACCCTCAAAAGGGTTTTTGGGCCTGTTATCACATAGAATTTGGATTTTTAATGAGAAAATGACACGCAATTTACATGAAAATGTGATATAAAAATTCTACTATTCTGACACAAATCACACGTATACAAACAACTTTTGACTCATTCATTTGATATGTGAACTGATGAAGCATTTTAAACATCTCCTTCTACCAGATATATATAAAGTAATTTTGCCATGAGTAAATGGTTGGTGAACGCATAAATGTTGAACTGCAATATCATTTCATTACACAATAATAAATTGAATGCACTTTACATTGTATGATGAAAGCATCAGTAACTCTCTCAATTTTTATTTGATGTTGCGAAACAGAAGAATCGAACAATTACTGTAACCTTTCATCCATTATCTTATTGCTGTAATGACATCTCAAAATGCACAGCTTATCAAAATTGTCTCTTTCAAACGTCTGGTGCAAAAACATATCAACTGCATCACCACAAACTTGAAACTGAAAGGTACAGCATTTTGAAGACAACTTTGCAGAAAATTCTATCAGAATAAACTCGTTTCAGCGAAGTTGTCATGTGGTGAATTGGCAAATGACAGGCGTGTCTTCCTAGTTATTATGGACTGAAATTCAATAAAACTACGTGGTCTTCATCATTTAAAACAGACCATCAATTCATACCAGTTTCACTCCCACGGTGGGGCGCTAGCGATGGGGTAGTGGGGGTTGGCGTGGGGTGGTAGGGGTTGGTGTTGAGTAGGACTAGGGGGGCGGTGAGGGGAGCGGGAATGATCCAATGAGGAACATTCAACACACATGCGGCCAAAAGGCTGTCTCGTTTGATCTACTTACTAGGCTTTTTTTTATTTAATTGTTTGGATTACATTAGCCGCCGCACTTTGAAATTGGGATTAAAAAAAAAACCAACCTCATGGCAGATGAAATACACATAATGCACAACAAAATATGATCCATCTTGGGGCTGTTGGAAGTCGATCTGTTTGAAGTTGATCGAGAAAAATATTCATTTTATTCATTTTTATGAACAGTTTGGCTTTTTAGAGACCAGGTTCAATTTTATTTTTATCTTTTTTTTCAATCACCGCACTTTGAAAATCCTGACCATGCAATGTAATCTAAATGATTAAAAAAGATAAGTCCTACCACCGACTGAGGAGGATAGGCATGAAGGTTAACATAACAATTTCACTTGAAAGTGTGATACCACTGATAAAATGTATTGACAAGCAATAATCTATGTCTAATTTTTGAGTAGTGCTTCTTCTATATTGCAAGAAATTCCAAGTATGAAGACAGTTCACTGATTTCTTTTTACAGCAAAATGTAAGCGGTTTAAACCTGTTGTATTATCAATTCGTTTCCATTAACCGTATGCAATAATTCGGAACAATTCCAATTTCCAATAATTAGAGTTAGTGTACGGAAACCGGAAGATTTCGCTTGCCCTACCTTAAACTGGTTTATATTTTTTGTACATGTACTGATGTTGTAAATATTATTTATTTGGCATGAATATCTTATTATTATGTATTAAAATAAATAAAAAAAATTAATCTGTATTGTGTATAAAATTGCTTACATAACATGATTTGTTTTAGGGGTCAGGCAACCGAAAGACCCATGTACGGAAACCAAAAGATTTCACTTGCCCTGTCTCGCTTTCACTTGCGAACTGTGCAATTCCCCCCGAAACCCGTAAAAAACACCACTAAAACTCACGAAATGTACTAATCATCAATTTAAAAATTTATTATATTAAAATAATACTAAACTTGTCATTCTTTTCCCCCTTTTCCCTCATTATTTTGGCCCTCCCCTTGTCGGAATCTTCCTTCTAGCCCGCTTCTCTTTTGCAATCCTCCTGTTGTGTTTTTTTACTAAGTCTTTAGCTAATTGTTCTTTCTTTTCTTTAGCTCTTGTGCTTTTGTTGATTTATATTCCGCTTTCTGTACATGCATATTTTTGCTTGTGCAACGTAATGTGTAAACAAATGTGTAATGTGTAACAAAAGACAAGAACAAAAAGAAATAAAATAGACTAGATTTTATTAAACAAATGAAAACAAGACATTAATTAAGAAGTATTACATTATTATCTATTCCTCTGCCTGCCACCCTTGCCATTCCATGCCCCCTTGCCCTTGCACTTCCATGCCCCACTCCCCTGCCTGCCACTGTTGCCCTTCTGCACCCCCTAGCCCTTGCACTTCCATGCCCATGACCCCTTGCCATTCTGCACCCCACTCCCCTTCCTCATCCCCTTTTGCTCTGTCCTTAACCTAGTCACCAGCTGGCCCATCTCTCCTATGAAATATAGACACTCCCTATCTGACCATCTACCTTGCCTTTCCTGTCATACAGCTGCCACACCACCCTCCAGTATACTCACTTTGCTCATCTTTCTATCCTTGCACAAGCTATCTACTATATCAGAATTAACTACTTGATGCACAATCACATGTGCAAAAGTCTTCTTTATGATAGAATCCATACTCTTATCACTTATTTTACTGCTTTCTTAAGACCTACATTTTTTTGCAGTTGACTTCTTGTAATCTTTTTGGTTGACTTGGTTTCAGTTGACCTTGTTTTGTTTGCTTACTCACCCGTCCCTTTTCTTTCATTTGCTCAGGTTCTTTTACTTGCTTACCCGGTCCATCTTTGTAGAACTTTGACACTGAGATGACTGGGTGCTGAAAATAGATGCATAACAATGTTTAAGGCAAGTGAAAGAGCACACAGACAAGTTGCACACTTTTGTATAAGATGCATTAAAATGTTTAAGGCAAGTGAAAGGGCACACAGACAAGTTGTGCACTGACCGTGTCACCATATTTCATCGCCTTTCCATGCACAATTGACTCTCTTATCTCTTCATCTGTGCTGCATTCTGTCGGGATGGTTGAACCTGTGGTGTCTATCCTGTGGGGTATTGCCTGCTTCCATTTCTACAATATAAAATAGATTTAGACTAAACTGATTCAAAACATTTATACTTTATTGGTATACTGACATTACTGAGTATTTAAGACAATGCAATGCAATGTAACTTACAGAACTAGTTGGTGTTTGTGCAGATGAGGAGGAAGATGATGATTCAATGTCAATTGATGATGCTGTTGCCTCTAAAAGCAAGGAAGCACACAAACATCATGCAATGCAATGTAAGCAAAAGAAACTGTGCAAGGAAGTGTGCAAGCAAGCAAGCGAAATAGTCAACAAAAAGACATTAAACGTACCATGAATTGGGTCTTTCAGGAATTGTCTGTGGGGAGGTGTTCTGTCAGCTGGTGGGGTGTTAACTGAAAAGAAAAGAACAATGCAATTTTGACTAGCAAGTGAAAGAACACAATATCCA
>JBCAUI010532173.1:0-11261 GCA_038406195.1 Haplosyllis anthogorgicola | reverse complement strand
GGGCTGGTACCAATTTTACACCTTGGTCTGGTGAGGCTGTGATTTACTGAGACACTGCCCAACATCTCTACCCTGTCTGGGAACAGAACCCGGGCCGCCTGTGCAGCAGCGCTTCACGCTAACCACTACACTACGGGCGTCACTAACACAGCCTGGAATTATATAATTCTGAAACTCCTTCAAATAGAGAGTAACTTCAGATGTAAAACAAGAAACACTTTGGACAAGCATGGAACGTTATGATTTACACAATAAAACCCAGCGCAACTAGTCAGAAAATGAATGCAATTTGTCACGGTTAATCATCATTCGACTGAGAGAAACTTTGAAGGACACCAATGTTATATCATCTATTCAGTAGACCACTAAAATTCAAACTCTTATTTCACGTTCAATTTCAAACAAAATGAGCAATAATTAATGGCAGGGAATATTCTTTAACTTATTACGCTTAGTATAATGCTACAGTGAACTCTTTATTTTATAGTACGACTCAAAAACATGCAGCAAGACGGCAGATTCTGCTGTATTGTTCATATTCTGATGCCCTAACAAGCGATTTCAAGTGGATGAAACGAGTGTCTGCAGTTGAGTGAAGCAGACAGTTGGGATTGTGTCAGCAAGCTGTGCTAATACAGGGGATGTCCTCTGTACGTTAGGGATGTGACCTGATTAACCTGCTAATACACAAACCTGAAGTAGGCTGCTCCATATCATCACATACCAGAAAATATGCTCGGCCTGAAAGACTATTTGCGGAAAGTTAAAAAGTGTTTAATTGTTTTAGAGCTCTTAAGAATTCATTGCTTTTGTTAAGGTGGTTTCGCGCTTTAACCCAGGCAATGAACTAAGCCAGCCTTTTTCTGGACTTTCACCTTGGTACAAAGGGTCTAATCAGATCATGAAATTACTCTTAAAAGTTAAGCGCTCCTCAACAATTGAATTTCATGCTGAGCTCATTTCAATTCAATTGTTGTAGGGCGTTAAACTTTTGATGGCCATTTCATGATCTGTTAAATTGCTATAATGTTCCTAAGAATTAATTGCACTTGTTGAGATGGTCTAGAATTTTAATTCCAGCAGTGAACTCACTCATCTGTTTTTATGTGTTATCACCTCGGGACAAAGAGGCAAATCATTAGGATACGGCCTCTAAATAGAATATTTTGACCCTGGGGAGACTAGTTCTCAGATTTTCCAACTGATGTCAGGCCAATTTGTTATGGTATGCAATGATGCATGCAGGCAATAACATAGAGACAATGGACTGACACCAAAGCCATGAAGTCATCGATCAATACCTTGACCTGGCTGAATGAGTCAGTTTCACACCTGTGCATGTTGATACAGACATCACTGCAGTTCACAAAATGAATAGATTGACTACCTATTGTCTCAATTGTCAAATGTTATGATGTGCTGGGGTCTGATTGGGGACTGATTGTCAACACTGTGTTTATGTTATGGTTTAGCTATGAGTGTACTGAGGTTGGTTAGCTGAACATTGACAGATGTCACTATTGCCTAGGGGAGGTCTGTATTTACAGACCAGTATCCTAACGACCAACTCCATGTAAAGATTGATTTCATCACAATGCATGCTCAACTTAATCAAATGTTTTCACTTAGGAACAAAAGGATTTACATTGACCTTGTCCTCATACCAATAAGTCAATTTCATCCAACTGCTGAAAATTCTTACCAATTTGGACTAAAAGAATTCCACTTGGTGCTCTTATATGTCATTGTTCCAAAATTTCATGTTCTGATTGAAATATTTTCAATCAATAAAGTTTTCATATTGTGAGAGGAGCCTAGCCAGTCATGTTATCAGTGGGTATCAGTGGCCCCACGAATGGACCCTGGTCCAACGAAAAAAAAGAAGTTTTCATATTGACTGAGAAGTTCAAACCTCCATATTGTTACACTTTACATCATCACAATGCTAATCCTACCTTGAATAATTGAGAGGCTGAAGCAGCAGTGCAAAGCCAGCTGTTATACGTACAACAATACCCTGTGGGTTTATGGAGCTGTAAATGCCAGCAGATATAATCATTGAATGTCACTTGAAACATCGTCAATGACAACCCATGAAAAATTTATTCCCCTTTCCCCTATGTGTTCATTTGTGCATTTGGTGTGGGATATTAAATATTTGATAAAACAACGAACCTTGGTACTAATACCTAGTGAGTGTAGTCATGCCTTAGTCACATTCTACTTGGGGAGGAATTAGGATTTGATTGTTAATTCTAAAAGCAGTGCGTTTTACCTGGAATCTGTGAATAGTTTGTGACAGTTTCGGCTAAAATCATCTTCAGATCATGAAGTAACTATCAAAAGCAACAATTGAATTTAAGGAGCTCAGCATGAAATTCTATTGCTCCAAGGCGCTAAACTTTTAATAATAATTTCATGATCTGGGCTTTTCTTACTTGAAATCTGTGAATAGTTTGTGACAGTTTCGGAGTTTGACTCCAAGGCTGAAATCCTTTTCATTTCTGTTTGGTAGTTTTTGTACAGTGGAGTCCAGAACACAAAAATCGTATCACAACTTTAACACAGCACCTTATTTCCCCGTGTGCATAGTTGACACGATTTTTGTGTAGCGTGTATGGAAGCTTAATACAAGAATGAAGAGCAATTAATGAATTGGTGTACTAGTCAGGCGTCTGTGAAATACGTTAGGAACTGAAATTAGGACTTTAGGAGCTTATACAGTAAATTAAGGTAAGCCTAACTTAATATAAATTACCTTTCTTTTAAAACAGTTCCTATTCTATGATTTCGGTTGACGTTATTTTCTGAGGAAAATGTTAATTTAATTTTTATGTTAATTTCTGCTCAATTTTTTTATAGGTTGATTCATTAAATACTCTTAATAAATTCTGTGCACCTTATTTTATTCACAACGGGCTATTCACAAAATGAACTTCATATCATGGGCTGCTGTGAAAATGTGTATAAATTTGTTTGTAGGCGTACTATTTGAATGCAGATATAATAGAGGTTTCCGGAATGCGGTCCCCCACATGCATGGCTGTAAGAGTGATCAGTAAATGAATGACCAGTTAGAGGTTTTGGCTCATTTGGCATAAACGACAAAGGATCTGTAGGATCATGAAATGTCAGTCGCCCATCGTCTGCCGTTGACTTTGTCGTTCTTGTCATTTTATGTGATGCTCTTCAGAGCACAACTCTATGTGCAATACCCTAAATTGCAGTGCAGGGCATAGTGAATAAAAACATCGAGAAAATGATTCTGAATGACGTAATTCATAACACTCAAATCCCTCCTTTCCAGCTGGCTACATTATGATCATTTTCTGTTCACGCGAAAAGCACAGTGTGCTCTTTTAGGGTCTCATAGGCAGCATGTATGTGTATAAAAGTATATAAGGCAGATGGAGACAATGTCTAATTGAATTGATTAGGGTGAAATAATTAATAGATGGCATAGACGTACATCTATATCTGACGCATTTACATAGAGACAAAATGAAGACCATTTAGCCAGCTGTTGGAGATCCCTGTAGATAAACAGGGTGATTTTGTTTTAGTTGAAACAAGCCTAAAGATACCATCAGTGTTGCCACCAAATTTTGCCATCAAATTTTGAAAATGTCTCCCAAATATGGAGGAAGGGATCAAAGGTGAACCCCATATTTCTACATTCTATCTGGTCTAAAAGATCACAGCTTTGGTGAAGCTACTGATACTTATTTGTATTCAAAATTTTAGTATTGAATATTTGAAATGATTCATTACTATGACCGTTGTAGTGAAAATGTCCCCCAAAATACAGGTATGGGGACAAAATGTCCTTCATATTTGAAAAGTAGCTGCAGCGCTGCATTTTAAATACAAGACAAAAATTAGTATCCAGTTTAACTGGCAGGCACAGCAGAGTTTATCGGAAATTAAATTAATTCCGGAAGATGTAGGAAATAAAGAATTGTATTTTGTCAAAAGAAATTCAGTTCTCCATTTCCCTAAACCTCCATTTCTACCCAATTAAAAATACAACTCCTCTTCCGTTATTTATACAGACTGACATTTAACGCACGATATGGATTTTTCTATTTGTTTATGTATGATTTCACCATTAAAAGCCAACTAATGAAACTGTGAGTCAATTTAGTATAAAATATTTATGGATGTGTCGTATGTAGGCAGATAGGATGGAATATCTAGTGCTCACTAATGGGACATGTAAATTATAGATACAAAAGTGTTAACTATACTGGATGTTTTTATTAATAAGGAAATATAGGAAGTACATGAGGATATCTAATTTTATGTCACATTTAGGTGCTCACAGGTGAGTACTCATTTAAGTACTGAAAGGTGAGAGAGAGAGAGAGACAAACAGACAGACAGACAGACAGACAGAGACAGACAGACAGACAGAGAACAGAGATAGGGAGAGAGACAGACAGACAGACAGACAGGCATCAGACAAACAGAGGGAGAAACAGATAGACAGACAGACACATTGAGAGACGGAGAGACAAAGAAGGAAAGAAAAGGCAGATCAGACAGACAAAAGGAGAAGCAGAAAAACAGACATTTACATGGCCGCCTGCAGACAGAGAGAGGAGGGTTAGTGTGAAAAGAAACGAATAACTAACTACAGCAAATGATAAATTAAGAAAGAAATGCTGCAGATTGTTTTGGCCTGAACTAGAGGTGGTCACACAGACGTTAAATAATAGATTACTCCTTAAATACCAGAGCTACCAACAGTATGAGTAATCTGCGTTTGAGAAAATCAGTACGAGAAATTCCTATCAATAAAATTACCTTACAAAAGACATCCCAGGATGCAGAAATAAAGACAGGGCAATATTTTGAACTTTAGTAGCAGGTTTCGCCTAAACCAAGTTTAGTGAGATTTCCATCGAGGACAAAAGTTGGTGATCGTAGCGCAGATCAGCTTCAGATCCACGTTGGCTTTAAAGCCGATGGATAGAGTTACCTCTTGTCTGAGATAGAGGGTATCAGTGGCCCCCTTAAAATGGATCTTGATGATAAAATATTTGGAAAATAACACAGCAAATAGACATGTTTAAAAAGAATTCCCTATGTATCTCATGCTTTTTTCGGACACTAGACCGGGGATCAGCTGTGATGGTAATTGTTTGACCTAGATTTGTCTGGGGATCATGAATAATAAATGAGCGATAATACAAGGTTCTCACAGCAATCAACTGTCTGTGTCTAAAAGCAATTTTGTCCAGAAAAGGCTGTTATTAATCTTCATGAAAAGTACTGCCGAGACGTGTGGTCACCTTTCTTGCTGGTTTCAACCATATTTTCGTGATTAAACTTTGGAATTTTGGTTCTATGTTGTTTTGAATTCACGCACGCGCACGCATGTACACAGATGCACACAAATACGCATGCACGAGATGCCATGCAGCCTCCTGCTGCAGCCCGGTAGTCTAGGGACTGACGCGCAAGAATCCTGTCTGGTGCTTGCGACCTCAGCTCCTGAAAAGTTTATCATTTTATGTTTACGGGAAAAGCACAGTGTGCTCTTTGAGGGTCTCCATTTCCAGCATGTAAATGTTTAAGGGTATGTAAGTCAGATGGAGACAATATCCAATTGAATTGATGTCTAATTATGTTGAAACAAATAATAGATGGCATAGACGTACATCAAAGTCCGAGGTAGCACAGAGATAAAATGATGACCATTTCAGGCTCTGTCATGCTAAACATCTTCTGTAGACGTCATGTGACAATCTAGTCAACAGACAATTCTATTGGTTAATTAGTCTTTAGTTCAAAGCGTACCTGCAATGAGACTAGATTGGTTTCACAAAATAGACTGGTTTGTTAGTCTTTCTAAAACAACCATGTTAGATGTTAGACATTCTCAGGTGTAGTCTTGTTTTACCTCAACTCAGATTAAATTTTCAAATAAGAACATTCAAGTATGAAGACTAAAATTTTAATCATTTTTAAGCGAATAAACATTCAAGTAGTCCATTCAAGTAGTAGTTTCTTCCAAGAATTTACATAATTATACATCTCAACCGTAATAGAAAATTACATCAAAACACAAAACACTTTTTCACTTATCCCGCATTACCGAACTGTGAATGAAATTGTCACTAAGCGTTTAAGTGTCAACAAATATAGTGGCCATAAAATTACAGCATGTCCATTCACAAAGGCCTCACATTACATAACACTATGCATCCTTTATGTACAGCATCCCTTATATCAACCTGTATTACACAGGCTTAACTGTGCTGTATTTCATTTAAACAAATTTGTTTTGAAGTAAAAGCATCGGTTAGTTGCTAAAAGGCGGATTTTATTAATGAACATATGTTGAATATATCTAGAAGTGTTTAGTTAAAATTACATACAAAAATTTCTTTTCGGATTTATCTTGGATGGAAATGCATTTACATTCATATTCCGCTGAAAAAAATGTAATTTTATCGGATAAAAAACTGGATTTATATTGAATGTTTTTCTTTTGAAATTGGATACACCATAAGAAACTGTACTTCAGTGCATTAACCTCTGGAAAGAGCTGTTTTTTATGTGGAGGAATTATCAAAGGGAAAACTTTCATTTGATGCGGCAGTATTCTTATTTACCTTAATGTGAATTGCACTGTAACAACTGAACGTAATTAAGAAATGTCTGATGTTTTCTGTTGAAACAAATATACACTCTGGGGGTAGCTGTACAGCCTGGTTTATTGCGTTTATATATAATTCTGTAGCATTCACTTGAGGTTTTTCGAAGTGCCTTTAAAGATTAGAGTAAAATGTAGAAATTTCAAAAACAACGAAAGAAACTACAAGTTTGTCCACTTGCTATGTGTAAATATGTAAATGTGTAGGAAAGCCTTACACAGAAACAATAAAAGTTCTGACCAGAGGATAAAATTTATATCAGTTTTAGAACAATTGCACATAAAAAGCTCAACGTGGAATTTATCTGTTCTCTCATTCGTTTTGTACGTTTCAAAATGGAAAGGAATTTTAGAGGCTGTTGAAACTAGCTCAATAACATTTGAAATTTTTGTTAGTTAACCCTTTACTGGTCAGAGGTTTGGTAAAAACAGTGGATTTTTTCGGCCGAAAAGATTTTTCATCATTAATTGTATCTCAAGCCCACAGTTATGAACTTGCTACTTTCAATTGGGCTGGATATCAGTCCTTGGTCATTGCTTCTTCCCACTGTTGATAGAGGGTATTGACTGGAACAAGTACCCAGTCATGTGAGCCTCTTTTGTGAGGCCCCCGATCATCAGAAAATGTGCAAGATATGGTCATTTTCATCAAGACTGTACACAGCCTAGTATTAATACTTGACTTTCTAGCCAAAGCAGATTTGCGACATAGGCTCTTGTCTTTAAAACAAATGAGCTTTGGTGCATGGGCTTCTGTTTGTAAAAAAGTTTTGTTTTTAATTATTTTTTTGAAATTGCTTTTAGAAGTTGTAAAAAGGTGTAAAATATTGTTCTGCTTCCAAAAATACCACTTGTAATGCTGGTCTGATGCATATTTATGGAGATATGGCCAATTAAAGGCATCAAAGTCACTGACATGCTTATGACCAGTAAAGGGTTAATTTAAACGGTTTTTGACAAATGGAATTTAGCAGACAACTTACTTAGTACTTGTTGTTCTATGAAATAGTCCAGATAATTAATAAAGGCATTGCGTTAAATCTCGATTACCTGCAAAACTTCTATACTTTGAAGAATATAAACTTTCCGTCAAAACTGGTAGGGTTTAGGCGAGGTGTGAACCCCCCCCCCCCCCCCCCCCAGAAGACTGGTTCCATCAAAAAGGATCAAAATGAGTTTCCCGTTTGCATTCAGACAACACGGAGTTTTACACAAACCTTACCAAGAACACAACACGGTACAAGACACAATTTATATTTTTTAAAAAATTGTCGGATTAAGGTCGATCTTAGGGCCACTGATTTTGGACTTCGTTAGACTTTCCACGTGGTTTTTAAAGCCAGGGTGGATCTCTCACCTGCACTCTTTCTTGTTTGCGTGCGGTGGTCTTGTTCACTGTACAAGCGTGTGTCAGCAAGTAGTAGGCCACACTTCTCACATATTTTTTCAAGCATTGGTCAACAGTGGAACTTGCGGGACTTGACCATACTAAGACATCAATACCAAGACATAAATGACTTTCCTAGTAGAAATTAATTGGCTTGCATACAAGAATCCACTAGGTTTTAGCGCAACTAGCCACTAGGTCACAATGCAGTCGCGCAAGCTATGGAAATTTAAAATACTATAACTAACCAGACTAACTAACCAGATTAATATAAATTGGATTTGTCGCCCTTGGATATTTGGTTGAGTAAAGTTGCAACTTTCGTGTTTTCATGGTTTTTCTTTGTATAAATAACAAAGATTTATGCTCTGTCGAGAGCAATCCTTTACACCATTCTGGTTTTCCCAGTAGTTTATTTAAATGGGGTAGTTAGGTAAAACTTTTTCTACAGAAATAAAATTTCTGTTCATAGCTCTTCTTAGATAGATAAGAACAATAGATGTTTTGTTTTAATGAAAGATACAGCAAAATGTGGCAACAGGAAAGCAAACGCAGGAGTTGTTTTCCTTCCTCTCGTTTGTACCTTTTAGCGAGTCAGTCCGCTTGTACTGTGGTACACTAAACAAATTACTAGAAGATAAAACGTTCTGCTGCCGAACAGACAGACGGATACCATACAAGTGGCTGGACAGAATCCTTACATTTCTGGATCTAAAGTGTAATATGTTGAAATGGAACACATTTCAGTTCCAGAAATACTTTTAATGATTGTGTAGCCTGTGCGTGTTTTAGTCACATTTGCCTTTTTCTACGTTCTTATGCGCCAAGATCGAGAAATTCAATTTTTATCACACAAAAATTTCATAACGTGAAAGCAATGGTGTATATGTTATTAACTGTGTGTATGCAGATACAAAAATATCTCAGCGTGAAGGTGAAAATACTCAAATAGATATCTGATTTCATCTGTCAGCCCTTATCCACAACGGAAAACAATGTAATTGACGACAGCACACATAGGCTACTGGAATCAGTGATGGGAAGATAGATTGAAGGCAAGTGACAGTGTCTGTCAGTTTAGAATGATGATGATGATGATGATGATGATGATGTACATCATATTTCCAGGGACAGGACAATGCAGGGTACCAGACCGAGGTGACAGTGGACGGGAGTCAGCCACCAGAGGGAGGTAGTGGAGGGAGCGGGTCAGCACCACGGGGCGCTGCTGGAGGGATGCCGACCCGCAGACAGGGGAAGGGAGACGACCAGGGAAGACTGTTGGACCAGGGATCGTCAAGGTAAGATATCTTCAAGCTAAAACTCGATGTAGATCAGTGTTTGTTTTCATATATAACAGTGAAGTGTATTCCAGATCCGGATGCAATATTTCCCACAGGGGGCGCCCCAAAAAATCTCGAGAAACTCCTAAAAAAGAAAATATCGGCAAAAACTGCATGAGAATGGGAAAAAAGTGTCATCAATTCAGTAGAGTTAAACCTCTCATATCACTTTATTCATTGTTTGCTGCAATGAAACCCAAAATTTTATTTCTAATTTTATTTAACTTTATTGCTAAAAATTGATTCTTATACCTCCTTTCTAAGGCCTCAAAAAGTGTAGTGAAACTCTCTGGATCCACCTCTGCAATTTTAATGACTGTACCCTTTTGTTGTACAACCCAGGGACTTGTTATGAATTTAAAGAGAGCATAGCCTGAAATGGTCTTCATTTTATCTCCATGCTAATCTCGGCTATTGGTGCACATGTATGCCATCTATTAATTGTTTGAAACATAATTAGACATCAATTTAATTAGACATTGTCTCCATCTGGCTTATGTACCCTTTAACATGTACATGCTGTAAAAATCCTTAGAGCACACTGTGCTTTTCGTGTAAATAGAAAATGATCACAATTTCAGGAGATGATAAAATTTGAGAAAACATAATGTTTAAATAATCAAAATTAAAAAGAAACTAAATCTTTGTTTGCTTTAAAGGGCACAATATCAAGCCTTTTGTACAAGAGTAATGTGTTAATGTTCTTTTCACCTTTTGATAACTTTTCTTTTTTGCGTCTGGCAAAGGTGATGAAAATGTTTTCTTCATGTGTCATGTTTCAGAGAGGAAGAAGATGGGCAACAACAGACACAGACGCAGCTTAGAGCAAAAGACGGGTCCCCGATGAGCCATCCCTCATCACCTGGACAAAACGAGGCTAATCCAAGCGGAAGTGGTGAGCAGACGACAACCCCTCTGTCAGAAATCCAAGATGGCGGCGGAGTGGAAAATGGCGGGAAAAGCACTGGGGATGAACTAGAGGCGACATCTGACGTAATTAAGGGAAGTAAAAGGCGCAACAGTAAAGCTTCAACAGTGAAAGGAGCTGTGCGGCCAACATCAGCAGCTTCAAGCCGGCAACCAGTCCAGAAAGTAGTCTACTACCAGAACCGCTTCATCACAGTGAGTATTGATCCTGTAACGGGCAAGGTGGTAGAGACAGGTGGCCCGGTATTAAATGCGGTTGGTACAGGAGGTGCTGGCTCAGTCACAGGACGTAGGGAACCGGGCAATGATCGTGCAGGGGGTGGTGGTGGACCGGGCCACCCGGGTACAGCAACAGGAGCAACTTCTACAGGGCCTGGAGGCGTCCAGCGTGGAACAGGCGCAAATATGAGCGCCATAGAGATTGACACTATGCAACATGACCCCCACCCAGAGGGGTCAGGGGCCATCGCTGGTAGGCCCTCTGGAAACACGGGAACCAACCAGGCGGGCAAATCAGGAAAGTTTGGATTTAGAGTGCCCAGTTGCCTTAAAACCTGCCACATGTACCTCCAGGATAACCGCATGAAAACTGGTTCTGCAAAAACGAAAGAAAAACTGAAGGATAACAACAAAATGCAGGACCAGACCAACATGATTCTGAAAAAGGTGCTTAACATTATTTTTGTTACTACCGGAGTTTCGCTGTTCTTAGCCGTCGTCATCGTCATCATCTATACTTCCATAGGTGAGTAATATTTGAATTTTTAATTGTTTTTGTTTAAATTGGTTTATGTTCTTTATATTTTGAAGGAAAAGTACAAAAACAATGAAATAAATGTTACCTTACGAAAACGTTTATCATATACTTAACAAACAGGTGTCTATAGCTGACACTCATAAACGAAATAAACGTAACGAAACGCCTATTTTAAACACTTATTGA
>JBCAUI010532162.1:0-11262 GCA_038406195.1 Haplosyllis anthogorgicola | reverse complement strand
CCCCCCCCCCCCCCCCCCCCCCCCCCCCCCCCCTCCCCCCCCACCTCCCGCGCCCCCCTAGATCCGCGAATGGTTTATATTGTCCCGATTTTTCCAATATTTTAATGGCCTAATTTGGTAAAACTGAGAAAAGTGACCTCAATATGTAAATAAACAATATTTGGTTGGTGGGAAATAGAAGGAAAAAAAACCAAGAAAAGTACAGGTCACTGTGACCTTATTTTGCAGGACTTTTTAAATGATTAATTGTTTATTTATGCAACCTCGGTGGCCAACCATGTATGCCAAATGAGCCAAAGTAAAAATAACAAATTGAAAAACTATTGGAAAAAAGGAGGAATTTAGAGTGTCTGCTTTTACTCTCGTCTTGTTTCAGTTCATTTAAATTGCCAAAATCCTACATACTGCTGTAAAATTTCATGTTAATGACTAAATTGTTAAGATTGGCAGCATCAAAAAAGAAAGTAAGTGACATTTGCTTTGACACCAGAGACTGACTTGTCATTTGTTATTTATTTGCCAGGTGCACATATTTCCGTTGTAAAATGTAAATACGTAAGGAAATGTCAACAGTGAAGTTCTGAATCTAACACAGAGTCTTATGAAGGACACGTTGTGCTTAGACATGACCAGTACACGTAAAATTATCATGGTCTAAAAAGTTATGACTTGCTTTCATAATTGTTGAACTTTGTTATTTACTGAAAGTGTTACGTAATATTTGCATTAATCCTTTGTAAATTTATTGTATTGACTGATTACTTATCGAATTGATCCATATAAACAAAAACAATCGACTCAGGTTACTGCAAAATGACTTCATACAAAATAAACCAAAATAAATTTAACTTAATATCATTGGCGGATCTAGGGGGGCGCCGCCGGTGCGCGCCCCCCTTAACGGCCCAAATTTTCTTCGTTTTCATGCACTTTCCACTAAATTTTGGGCGAAAATAGGGGGTGGCGCCCCCCTCCCCAACGGAAAATCCTGGATCCGCCCCTGAATATGCTTTAGTGGAAACTGGTTCTACTAGACTAGCTTCTTTTTCAATGAAAACTCGTATTGCTAGAAAATTCATTTAAATGTTAAAAATGTACGTTGGAGTATCCTGCGTAGTTTTCCTTTACAAGTAGTGGATATTACTTTGGCTAATTTGACCTGAAAAGAAATAGTCTGCATCTGTGGAGTATTTGACAAAAATATTAATTTTCTGGAAAAAAAAGCTTTATTGAGGGAACAAGGTCTTAAAGTGGCGCGAAAAATCAACATCAGACTTGGGGCCAATCAAATTACAGTTTACAGGATAGTCTGGTTTCGGTTCCGGTGAATTACTTGCCTCGTTTACTTGACTCAGCAACAGTTTTGCCATGTAAATCTACAAAGGTTCCAGTCTAGTGATTGACGTGCAAGATTGTTTTGGCCACGTCGTGACCACAGGACAGCTTTAAACTCGAACAGAAAGCAGATTTAAAGCTAGTTAACGCGTATAATTGGCACGGTGGTCATGTGTTTATACTAAAGCAACTTTTGAATACTAGCATAGGTGAATTACTGGAAGGAACTTGTGATTACAGAGGCCAGAACAAGGCAATAAGTAGACCGGTAAGTCTGGGCTTGTTTGCTCTGCTGGCATGATCTTCGACATGATCATCCCACGTTGCTCGTTTGTAAGTTAAGATTCTGCCTACGACCTTGGTCGTGTGCTACATATTGGTAGAATAAGTTCTTATTGAATTGCATCCTTGAAGAAAGGACAAGTGATGATAATGTAGATTATCATTGGATTTAAATTCCAGGAAACTGCCCCGCCTATTTTATTATGCAATGCAAATATTGGTACAACATACTGCCGCCACACGATAGCGTGGCCAAGATCTCAAGTTGACTTGATGATCATGATGCATATCGTATATCAAATATTTTATCTTTTTTATATGGTATGACACACATATGTACATTGGAACGAGATCTTTTGTGTTTTATTCGGACTATGAAAGTATTGTGATGACAAAAATGTCTGGCAAATAACATGCACGTCAATAAAATATCAACACAAGAAAACTAGACGTAAAGTCCTTTTTTGAAAACTAAAGAAAAAAGTGTAAAGGAAACTTAATTGACTGTTTAAAGTCAACGTGTTATTTCAATTATCACATGAGAACTGTGGTGTAAATTGCCCTGAACTGCATGCACGGAAATCCTGTTACACGTACACTCCCCTTTACAGCAATGTACACACCTGTAATAGGTGGTTTGATGGCTTTAAAGTAAAACCCGAAGCATGTACGTGTTCTTTCCTTGTTTAGAAAATAAAAGTTGCCAACGTAACGTTGGCTTTTCATTAATTTTATCCATGTACCGGTATGGTGAACAGCTTGACCGCTTAAAAAATATATTTAGAACGGAGACAATTGCCGTGATGAACTTTACCAATTAATCCTAATGATAAGAAACTGATGTATGTACTTACGTATTACAGTATATGCGTGGGTCACTAAATGAAAAACACGATCGCCACTTCGTTTATCAGTTTAAGAATCCCCTCATTTATGTTACCTTCAGTGTTTAAAATAAAAAATAAAATAAAAAAATAGAACAAAAAAAAAATCTTGTGATAAAATCTGAATCTGTCATTTCAAAAGATTGTTCTTGTATCTTCAGGTCTCCAAATTTCAAAATGGATCCGCAGACAATGCTGATTGGGGCGAGTATCGTGGTCGTTTCGGCCGTTGTGCTCTACCTCATCTCTGTCTGCTCCATGAAGGAAAAGACCTTCGAAGAGGTGATAGCGGAACAGCGACAGAGAAAACTACAGGAAACCCAACAACAGGCGACCAAGTCCAAGAGTGAGAAGGATAGACTGAAGAAACGGTATCGCAAAGGAAAAGGTATAGCAAAAGCTGAGGATTCCCCGAAACAAACGGCCGTTGCGATAAGCCTCGAAGAAGAACGAAAGCGCAGAAACAGCAAGACGGAAAAAATGGTGGAGTTGGAACTAGAGCCCGAGATCATACAGCCAGTAGAGGAAGCGAAGGTGGAGAAGGCCGAAAAGCCCAAGAAGCAGAAGAAGGAAAAGCCAGCAAAAGCGATCCTGCACAATAGGGAAGAGAAGGTTGTGGTCCAGAAGGCTGAGGCCACTGAGACCTTTCACCCTGATCGTGGTACAACGGTCGTCAAGGATGAACTGGAGTTGAGACACGAGCGTGAAAAGATCCTGAAAAAGGCTGAGGAAATGGAGCGAGAACGTGCGCCTCAAGAGAAGGTGAAGGAAAAGAAGAGGAAGGAACAAAAGGTGGAAAAGATGGTGGAGGAAATGGTTGTAGAAGAAGCGGTCGTTCAACAAGCGCAGGAATCTCTTCAGGCACAAGCTCCTCCAACCAGGAAGACAAAGAAGACCAAGGAAGCGGAACCAGGTAGGCAAGGCTTTTTGTGGGCAAGAGGAACATACCATTGTTAAATAGTGAACGGGCAGACAGTGGCATATTTCTTGGTATTCGAAAGAGCTTGTACTTTTTGCAAAGAACTCAAAAATAGGTTTCATTTTCTTTTCCGAAGATATAGAAGTGACCAGTAAGACCGGTGATCTTCTTACATCTATTAAGATGACAACATTGAATGATGCGGAGATACAGAGTATAATTGAAATACTCCTGAACAAGCAAGGACGCACTTCTGTACCTGTGCAGTGGACCAAGGTTAATATACTTCATAACATAGAAAAAATTTAACAGCACAAGTACAAGTAAATTTGAATTTGGACGAAAATAGCGAAATGTCAAAGAGTCCTGTTTCATGTCTTCGTACATACTTATCAATACCACATTGATTTTGATATCTTCAGAAAAGCAAGAATGGAGATCCTTTGGCTCTTCTTAAAAAACAACTGGAAGATAAGGAACGTACATTACAGGAAGGTGAGAAAAACTGAATAATTATTGTCACATGACTGATAAGTTGCACAGTGGCTCAATTATTTATTGTCCGTTAGCTCAGGAAGAAAAACGTAATTGTGAGATGACTTAAAAGAAATTGATTGATTTCTTGCCAAGTTATTTTTTACATAAAGCAAAAACTTATTCATGTCATTCCTTTCTTTTTATTTTGATTACAGAACAGAAATCGGCTGAACAGGCAGTTACCAAACTCAAAGAATACAAGGCTGAACTTGCGAATGAGAAACAGAGATATGCAATGTTGCAGAAGCAATCACAGGTACTTCTTGTAACAAAATAATTACAAAATTAAATAGTGGCTAAAAAGACACGAAAAAAAATCAATTATTTTGGAGTTTTAATTGCGAATTCAATTTTGTACAGGACAAGGTTGAAATGCAAGTGGAAGAAATCAAAGCGCTACATGCTCGTATGCAGCAGTCTCATGAAGGACACCTTGAGGAGACCAATGCTCTCAAGTATCAGATAGAACAGTACAAAGGTGCCGCAAACCAGGGACCCCTTATACAGAGGCTTACGGAAGAGAATAAGCAACTGAAAGAGGCTATGGCGAAAAATCAGTAAGTAGAACTATTCCATTAACGATCGGGCTAAGGGGAATCAACTTCATATTTTATTATTTTTTAATAGAACTCACATTTTAAGTTTGTCCCGAGGATCTAAAGTACACACAATTGGTCCTAAAACATGGAATATATAGGTAGTGACGTATTTGAGATGCCCTTCGGAATTGTTAATGAATACCACTAATTAGCGTCAAACAGTGACGTTCACGAGAAACTGCACTCCTTTATTGTATCAAACAACATGTATTTTCAAATGGACAAGTACGTTGTGGTTTTATAAAGGTTCAGTAGATTTACCGAACAAAAAAAATCTTTAAAACCATTCCATTGAGTGAATTGTATTGCATAAAGTGGAAAAATAGAAGACTAATCGATTATCGGTCAGCATTGTCAGCAGCTGTAGTCTAGTATCTATGTCAAAATATCAATGAGACTCTTGTGGACTATTTATAGAAAATTGTATTTATAAGGTCATTTAACTGGTGACAGGTGCGATTTCAGGAAGGCCACGTGGAAACCATGCAGATACACATGTCATACAATAAATATGCAAAGAAAATTTGGACATAAAACTTGTATAAATAATTAACACAAAAATATCAATAGTAAAAAATGACAACATAAATAATGCATAACGAAAAGAAATGATCTCTCAGAGAAGTAGAGTTATATTGAACAGCGTTCTTTCACTTACCGTATGTACCCGAATTGACAGTTAGTGATCACCTCAAATTTAATGAAATTCATTATACATAATGAAATTCATTATATATAATAAATTTCATTAAATCAACCTTATATCACTTTATAGTGCATACTTTTTATTTATATATTTTTAGGATTTAAAAAAAGGAAAATTCATTATTCCTTATATTAACTATTTAATCTGTCTCAACATCACAAATTCCTTTGATACCGAAAATTTAAATCAAAGTCCCAGTTGTAAAGAATCAAATGGGAAATAACAATTTATAATATAAACATACATTTTAGAAATATTTTTACAATAAAAATTTCATTTTATATGCCTTTTTCTCTCTTTAAAATTCATTATATAAAATGAAATTCATTACGTATAATGAAATTCATTATACATAATGAATTTCATTATATTTAGCGGTGATGCCTTACTGATTGAGGCACCTGGTACTAAGGCCTAATTTTGAGTGAGTGCCTCTTTAAAAACTTAATTTAATTTAATTGTGGCTTAACATAAAATTTATGTAGAAATTGACCTGGATTACGAGACTATCTGAAGAAGTTAACTTTCACGATAAAAGTAATGATTATACAAGAAAGAATGATCATAAAAATGCACCAAACCAAAAATTGCTTAATTAATTTTGTCTTAAGTCTTAGAAATGAACGGGGTGCCTCAATTAGAAAGGGTGCTCCAATTTGGTTAAACACGGTATTCGCTTCCAAGATCAATGATAGTTATTTTAAGAATAAAAAATAAAATATAATTAACGACTTAAATTGAAAGACTTTCCCATTGAAACTAAAATCAATAATGCATTTCTACTTAGTAATTTTAATTTTTGTGACACTTTGTCGACTTGTTTACAGTTGCCATCACTGGAATATACATTTACATGGGATATGTAAGACATGAGACATGAAACTTGCAGTGTCCGAAATAAGTTTTGAAATCAGTCAGACCGAACGACAGTTTGTTACGTCAACTACATCATTTGTACTACTATTTTCATTGTAAAATTGTTTGATTTTAAAGCAATTTCATCCAGTCATAGTCCGACAGACTTGACTTATTTCGAACATTGAATCTAAATGTGGTAAACAATTGCTAAATAAATATTGGGCACTGGGAGTTATTAACAATGCCACAGATACATTTTGTTTTTCCGGTACTGTTAGTTTGATTCATCTCAGTCTGCGCATGTCCTAACTTTGGCAAGACTTTTTCGGGGGAATCCTACGGACAATAAAAACGGTAGACCAGTGCGGGAAAACACCCCCCCTACCCCAGGCCCAAGGCCCAACCACCCAGTGGTTCCACCAATTGTATTTAAAAAATTACCTCCAAAACTTAGTTTGATTCATATATATTAACAGACACTCTGCTCACAACAATGCGGAACTGAACTCGCTACGTCAGCAGGTTTCGATTATGAACGACGAACTGGCACGTAACGTTATGAACCTGAACAAGTCTGAGAACGCCAAGAAGAATCTTGAAGCTAAGCTCGCACAGTATGAGGAGAGGTTGAGGGCACTGGATAGCGGTCAGGTAAGGATGTTGTTCATGACAACAGTGTTCTTATGTGTATAAGGGCTTTACGGACATGATCAAGATTCCAGGAAAAGTAAAATGGAAAAGATTTCTGAAAAAAGTACAATTGAAACGTAGAAATTTATTGTAAAAATCACATCTGATGGAAGTAAAAAATATTGACACGATCATTAATTTACAAAATATAATTTTATTGCAGAGAGATGCTGAGACAGTTTTAAACAGGAAGCTGGCAGAGGTGAGTGAGGCGCTACGACAAGCAGAAGGACGCAACAAGAGCCTGAACGAGGAACTGAAGGAAGCCAACAAGGGTGTACACGGGACACGTCAGGAGTTGACGAACTTGAACAACACCATCTCCAACCTCCAGGCAGAGAAATCACACAACCAGGGCCTCATGAAATCATTGGAAACCAAATTACAGGTTTGTTTACTTATCGAATGTAACATGGTGATACGTATTAGTTAAGTGTGCTCCCTGTGCCCCAAAAGAATGCTTGTGAAACCTAATCATTATTTTCAGAGTGTGGAAAAGATAAAAGCAGAGACAGAAAACCGATGTAAAAACATTGAAGCCAAGTTTGCACAGCTTGAAGAACAGAACAAGAGCAAGGATCACGACCTCAAGGTATTTTCATACGATATTTCTTGCTATCAAATAGTTATGGTGATGATTATATATGATGAAGCAAACATGAAAGCTTTATGGATGTAAACATTGCTCGTGTCTTGTTATGATTCAGTTCCTGCTCATCAATCAAATTAACTTGCTACATGTCACTAGATGCTGAAACAGGAGAATATTACATTGTCGACTGAACTGAAAACGACCAAGGAGAGGACAGCAGGTGAAGGTGAGGAATCTCCTGCAGATGTCGCTGTGTGTGTCGTAGAAACAAAACAAACTGCACTCGGATCAGCAGCGCCAGCCAACCTGTAAGTAAAAATTATTCGTTGCGTTTACCCTTCATGGGAAGTTTGAGGTTGGGAGGTTACTTGATGTAGGAGGTTACAGTGAGGTTACTTTATGTATTCTAGGGTTTCAGTTCGTTATCCTTAATGTGCTGAGTGTTTAACTCAAAACTTTCTGTATGTTCCCAATACATGTGTGTCACACAGCATGATCACATATCGCACTACCAACTGAACGCAGTTACTATTAAAACAAACCGGTACTTTCTATGCTTTGCAGAACCAATGGAGAATACAAAGTGAACAACCAGTTACAAGGTGAACTGCAACAGAAACAGAAGGAACTCGACCAATTACGGGAAGAAATAGAGGCACAGAAGGAAAAGAATAATGTAATTTAACCATTTTTTGTGAATAACAAAGCAAAATTGTACAGTAACATGCGGAATACAGTTGGCAATTTATGTTAAAAAAGAAAACAGGTGATCAGTTTGAATTATTATAGATGCAGTTTAGATTAGATAATGCAACAAGACGCTGCAACGTTGTCTGATTTGTCTATGTACAATAAAAGTGCATTGCATTTTTCTACAGGAGTTGCGTGAGAAGAACTGGAAGGCAATGGAAGCACTTTCCAAAGCAGAGAAACAAGTTGAAACTGCAGCAGCAAAAGACACGCAGATACAGACATTGACCCAACAGTTACAAGAGGCCAAAAAGGCTGCCGTGAGTTTGGTTTTTGCTTTTCACGTGTTTGCATGTGTGTAGATCGATGTTGTGGAAGGTAAATAATTAATGTGATTAGTAGGCCTGGGACGACTAGGTAATTTACTAGTCGACTAGTCGGGTGAATATTTAACACGACTAGTCGACTAGTCGTACAATGTATTCCAACTTCAAGAAATGCATACAAGAAGTATCGAAACACACATAAATAAATGTTTTTGTGTTTTGTAGGGAATTTTGGTGTGATTTTATCCAAAGTATTTCAAAGTGATATCACTCTTTGATCATGTTTTTGTCTATTATCAAGTATTTATTACCCTCAACTTTCACCAGAAATCTAAGTCCAGTAATAATACTATGACTACTATGACTTTTCTGACTAGTCAACTACTGAAATACTAGTCGACTAGTCGACAATATTATTCGACTATCGAGTAGTACGACTAGTTGTCCTAGCCCTAGTGATTAGTTTTAGTATACATCACGGTATCAAGGTCCAATTAGATCTTTTAGATCAGTGCAGATTGACAAAATCTGTTTTAAATGTCTCAATGCGTAGCAAAACAGTCACAAAGTATAGTGTAATGATGTGTGAGCACATAGTTGTAGTATGCACAATATATATTAACCTTTGGCTGATCTTTCTGAAGACAAGACATTTAACGGTACTCCGGGCAGTGGTATAGACACCAAGTAAAGCAATGAAAGTTATCACTTGTGATATTTCGTTGATTGTGCTCATTTGGGCCCGAAATCTTTCACGAACACAAGAAAGATCAAATCTTGAAAAGGAATATCAAAGTTTCGTACAAACCATTGTTATTAATTAATAGAGGCCCATGTGAGTACATTCACTCAGATGAAATCGTTGTGTAATAGGTTGATAGTGAGAACAGAGCAGACGATGCCATGAAAGATGCAAACAGAATAAGTGAGCTCAGCAAGGAACTAGAAAAGAGATGCAAGGATTTGGATGATGTGGAAAAACAGCTTCAAGTGATAAAGGCACAGCAGGCCGATGCACAGTCGTCCTCAGATGAAAGAATTCGACAACTAGAACAGAATTTAGAGCAGAAAAAGACGGAATTAAACAGTGCAAGAAAACAGTTCGAAAGTACCACTGGTCAGCAAGCTGAAACTGACGGACGGCTTGAAGACTTGACAAAACAGCTAAAGGAAAAAGAACAACAGTTAGAAGCTGTAAAGAAGGACTTCGAAAACGGTGTGAAAAAAGAAGTCGCGGCCAAGACAGATTTAGAGAAGCGTGTTGCTGAAATCAGCAAAGCACTAGAAGACAAAAATCAAGAAATGGAACAATTGAAGAAGGAACGTGAAGATGATACAAACAAACAGACGGAAGCTAAAACTGCATTTGATGACACAGTTTCGAAGTTAAGTAAAGAACTAGAAGAGAAAGTCACTGAACTAAAAGTTGTACAAGAAAAGATACAAACTTTTGAAAGCAGCGCCATGGACAAGAACGAGGCTAAGTCTACAGCGGAGGAAAAATTAAGCGAATTGGCGAAACAGTTGGAAGAAAGAAGCAGGGAATTAAGTTCTGTAAAAGAAGAACTAGAAATAACTAAAAATGAAGCCAAGGCTGCTGCAGAAGGGAACATGAAGGAGCTGACAGAACAGTTGCAGAAGAAGAATGAAGAACTTGGTGTTGTAAAACAGCAGCTTGATGCAAGTGTGAGTGAGCAAAGCGAACTCAAAGCAAGACTTGAACAACAGGTTGCTAACCTTAGTAAAGAGCTAGAACAGAAAATTAATGATGTAGAAGGAAAATCTAAGCAAGAGAATGAAGCTAAACAAAAGTTTGATGAGAATATACAAGAGCTTGCGAAACAGCTGAATGCTAAGGATGATGAACTTAATCAAACCAAGAAACAGTTGGAATCAAAAGAAAGCGAGTTCACTGAAACCAAGACGTCCACGGAAGAGAATATCAACCTCCTGAATAAACAACTCAAACACAAAACCGAAGAACTAAACAACCTGAAGCAAGAACTTGAAGCGACCAAGAGCCAGGCAGATGTGAGTTATTACGATAAGTATCGATGATAATGCTGTTACACTGTTGCTGCTAACCCTGCAAGGACTTAACACCGCATGCTGACAGAGATGGCCATGGGGTTTGCATGAATGCGTTACTGCTTGGTGGAAGGAATTATTGTACTTGTACATAACCAAAAGTATTTTTAGTATTAGGTGGCGTCAAAACTATTAATTTGATTGATTGGCTTTGAGATACTCATTAATTTTCCTAACCAAGATGCTTTTAGCCATGTACTTACTATGGCGCTATTTTGTATTAATCTTTCCAACTGCAAATATTTTAAATGCATTTGGAGCAAAGACCCACGGGGGTGAAGAATACAGTATCTATTGTATGATACGCCAAAGACCTTCACCAGAAGTACCACTGAATGAGAACTGGCGGCATCTTTAATCCCGTTTAAGTTATTTTACAGTTTCGACATAATAAAAGAAGTAATTTAACAAAGACTCTTTGACTAAAAAAGCTAGATCACGGAAATGTTTACTTCTGTGATATGTTACAGCAGCCATTTCTGGTATCGGAGGCATGAGGAACTTTTCTCCAAATATATAAAATGTTCATTGTTAACACATTCTGCTATTTGATTTTGTGCAATCTAACAAACAACTATGAAGTCTAACCTGTATCATGAGTTGCATACCTAACCTGGCCTGCAGGCTAACTACACTCCTCCCCGGATATATCGATATCGCTTATATCGATATCCCGCTTATATTAATTGTTCTGCTTATATCGATATCCTGCTTATATCGATGCTATTTTCCCGCACCAAAAATATCGATATATCC
>JBCAUI010532151.1:0-11262 GCA_038406195.1 Haplosyllis anthogorgicola | reverse complement strand
AAACACACAGGGAAAAAATTTAAAACACAGGGAAAACACAGGGAATTTTATCTCGACCTGAGCGTGGCCACCCTGTTAGAATCTAATATTACAATTTGATCATGTTTGCAGGTGCCTCCATTTTGGCCGATTCAAGGGGCGATATACTTTCATCGAGTTTGCTTACGATACCGACCCAACCTACCGCTGGCTCTCAATGACGTCACATTCGAAACACATCCCCGTGAGAAGATAGGGATAGTTGGAAGGACAGGATCAGGAAAATCGAGTTTATTCTTAGCCTTGTTTAGAATGGTGGAGATACAGAGTGGAAATGTACTCATAGATGGGATTAACTTATCACACCTGGATCTACAGAAGTTGAGGTACCTGTGCGACTTTTGATCTCTTCAATGGAATATATGTGTCATTTTAAATTAAATTAAATTCTTATTTTTCATTGTAGAGGTAGACTTGCAATCATACCACAAGATCCATTCTTGTTCAGTGGAACAGTCAGAGATAATCTAGATCTTGAAGGTTTTCATGAAGATGAAGCATTATGGGAGGTTCTGGAGCGTTGTCACCTCCGAACCCCAGTTGAGGAACTCGGGGGTCTGGAGGCACATGTTGCCGAGAGAGGAAGACATTTCTCTGTTGGGCAGAGGCAACTTGTATGCCTGGCCAGAGCTCTCCTTACCAAAGCAAAGGTAAGTTGTATCCCGTAATGTACCTTTAGTTTTCTTTGTAAAGCTGCTATTTATGCCTTCTTTACCCTAATCCACTTTGTTGAAAATATTGCAGAATAAGTCATTCAATACGTTTGGTCTATCTATGAAAACCAACTACATTACTGATCCATTTTAATTGTAGGTGTTGTGTCTTGACGAAGCAACAGCCAGTGTTGATCAAGAAACAGATCAACTGATACAGAAAACCATCCGAGAACAGTTTGCAAGTAATACAGTATTAACGGTAGCACATCGTATCAACACGGTACTTGACAGTGACCGAGTGCTCGTAATGCAAGCTGGTCAGGTCGCAGAATTTGCATCTCCAAAGGATCTTCTGAGAAATCCACAGTCTATATTTTACAGTTTAGTACATGGGAATCAATCTAATGCTCACTGAAAGTATACTGAAATTTTGTGGATTTATCTCGTTAACTAAGGTGGAGAAAGGGTATTCTACTTTGTACACACGGACTTCTGCCAATAGTTTTACTTGCAAATCTAGTCTAATGGTCGGACCCTCTGGTCGTGGTATCGGACTTCATACAACGGTGATAGGGAATCTGTGATATTTTTCTAACATGCAATAAAATTATCAATCAAAAAAGTGTCCTTATATTGTCATGGTTCGCATTTTCTCGTTTACATACGGATAAGAATATTCTGTAAACTTGTACCTCGTCACCAAAACGATTGACATTTTGGTTTAATCTGTGTTAGTAAAGAAGATTAAAGTGTACGATTATTTTTCTATCTTACTACTAGAATACAGTAGTCTTGCTGTGTCGATTGAAAGTTTCTAGCTTTGAAATATTAAAGTATTGGTTCATCATACATCAGTGCAACATTAAAAAGCACTGAAAATTAAACGTATGTATCCGAACAATTTATTGTTCATAAGAAAGTACATTTTAACATGTTTGAACTGGTCCTCAAATTAGCTTGCTAAATTTTGGATATCTTCTCCGAAGAAATATATGCCCAGAATCCTGGGCACTGAAATTGTGTTGTAACATCACACCGCGGTAAAGTTTCATATTAAAAATCCGCAAATTTAGTGGCCTTCACAGCCCATGTCATTTATGAACGAAATGAATTAATCTTTGGCACTCGTAACTTTTCACCATGTGTTATAGTACTCACAATAGCAATCTGGTTGCATTTGCATTGTGTGCCGTTACCCAGGTGAAAAGACATGTAAGTATTGGTTACAAAAATTGACGAAAAAGTTTGGAAATAAAATTGGCAATGTCTTTCATTTGGTAAAGTAAGTTGTGTGTCCCAGGAAGTCCTGGAAGAAGTATCAGTTGATTTTAGTTGGAAGATTGCACGTCCAGATGATGCAAGATGTGTTGTATGGTTTCCTACAACAAATAAAGCTTATGAAGCAGTTGAACTGCAATCTTCGCACGTTTTCAATATTTGTAGTGTGACACAGGGTAAATGTGATGTTAAACGTTTAACATATAGATTAGAAATGCCGATGTCTTACTTGTTTTTTATCCTGCACGTGCAGGTATGAATCACAGTCTGTCCATAGGCACTTAAGAACTGGTTGGCTTGATATTATGTGGTCCCTGACAACATGGTGCTCAAGATGCTCCTTTAATCCAAACACCTTGGCACATCTTCCAAACTGAAGCAAGAACATATCAGATGTAAGTTATAAGTAACTACATGGCCACGAAGTACATGCACCATGAATTTACAGCCGCAACACACGTTTATCTTAAAGATTGTAGTATTTTATGTTTCAAATGAACAACGGGCTGAGCAAGTTTTAATCCACAAAACGTTGTGCTCATGCCACAAAAATATCGTTGGCCATTTATATCCGAGCTAAGCTGATTGCCCTAAAATCATATTTGCAATATCTACTATTTACAGAAAATTTACCTTGCACGTCCAATTAACATCTTCTTCAGGTAAACAAATACTTTCTACCATCCCTTCTTTGGCACCCGTGAAAAGCTAATAAACACAATAATAAACGTAATTTTATTTCGTGGTAAGAATGTTATTTATTTTGATTTCATTTGTATTTAATTACAATTCCGGTATTTATTACATGCATAGTAAAATTGGGTATATTTACCTTATTATCATGAACCAGCATGCTTGTTATCACTCCCTTGCCTGCACCATAGTACATCTTTTCCTTCTCGTACGTCTGTAAATTTACGTAAAATCTTTAACAGATACATACCAATGAGATTGTCTAATTTCAGGTGGGTACAGGGTAAATTTGTATATTGCAGCTTAAGACAAGTTAAAAGGTTCTATCCACGCAATACTACGATAGAGGTTGTCCTATAGCACATACAAACCTGATTATTATAGCACCGAACTACACTCTCGTAACCCGCTGTATAGAAGTGATCATCTTGGACCCAAACGGACGTCACAACTCCTCTGTGGCCAAGGCTCTCAACAAAATCACCCGTCTGAAATAGCACATTTTTCATTTGGTATTGTAAGCTTGATTGAAATATATTTATTCATTTCCTTTCTTGTCAAGCTGTACGAAATGTTTTAGTATGTATATGTGGCGCGCTGATGGCTAGCGGCCCTACACCTTACTTTTTCAGCGACTTCGGTAGGCGCTGGGATGACTCGCAGCTCACTGCGAGCATCCCAATGGCGACTACGCAAGTCTAAACCTTTGGCTGCTACCTGCTGGACTGGCGGTGCAACTGTGCTATTTTTAGCATTCCAGCCTGGCAACTGTGCCGCGCATGCATAATGCGTACTGTGCGTCACTACGTCATGCTGGAATGGCTATGTCACTGGCCGATGACGTCACCCACACGTGCAGATGACGGCCTCAGCAAGTGCATAAAACTAAACCGTAACATCATACGGTGCGCATTTGCCTCTTTCCTCTTGATGAGTAAGGTGCATCTCCATGCCCATCAGTGTACCGCTGCCCTAGGTTCTTAGCGGCCCGCTGACATTCAACTAAACCCGATCAACACTTCATAGTAAGAGCGCTGAAACGGGACTGTCCTTCTTTCGCGAGGCCAACGGCGCGAGCAGATCGTGCCGAGACATCGGTGCCCACAATAACATCCCGCGTACTCCACGTGACATATACATGTGGTGTACATGTACTTACATTAATGTCGTGTATCTGGACCGTTTTATCAGCACCAGCGCTGTACAGCAAGTTATTTACCACCTATTCAAAGGAATGTTGAAAATCACAAATACGTGAACGTATATTACTCACATGCACATGGAGAAATGTGAATTTTCAACCGCTCTCATTGCCTCTGAAACTGGTAAGCAAGTTAACAGCTAAAACCCATAATCAATTTCGATTTCATTTATATCATTCTCAAAAACACACAAGAAACACTTACTTGCATGTCAAACGGAGTTTTAGTGTGTCCCATGATAGATCTGAAAAATAACCCTGATCTTATATCCCTGATTGATATTGTTCCGTCCACAGATGCTGTCAAGAGCAGATCTCTGGTGCCTTCCTTCCCAGTTTTTATGCATCTTACACTCTGATCACTTCCTTGCAGTATGTCCACCTCCTTCATCGTCTAAATTGGGATGAAATGTACATGTATACCAAGTACAAACTTACAGTGCAGCTTTTCTGAACATGTATTTCAGAATCATCTGATCTGCTTTTTATCAAAAAATTTCTTTTTTTATCCCATTTACACCGGAAATACTTACTGTGTGGTTCACAACTGAAATTGTACCATCAGCTAAGCCCACATAGAGTTTTCCATGACTTTCACACATGCAAAGAACCCTTGAAGAAACCGTCAATTGCCCCTCCTTCGTATCAGTCTAAAATATTTGATTAATTTGCAATGGTAAATATAGTCTTTTTCTAACTGCTTAATTTAACAAGTAGTTATGCATAGGGCTAGTAAGGTAGTCTCAAGCACAAATGTTTATAATTAGGAGTTATCTTTCTCCATCATAAAAACAGAGTCACATCTAAAAACCCATTCGTTTTTACTTACCTCTATATTGTATGCAATAATGGTAGCATCAAATGATCCTGTGATCAGCTTGGGATGGGACCTCGGCTGCTTAGAGACACACAAACATTGTACCCCTTTACTGTGTCCTCTGTACACGGCTTCACACTCACAAGTCTGCAATTTGTGTTGCACATTATCTTAGCAAGTGCTACAATATCATACTAAAGGTAAAAAGTGACAAGGCTTAAAAGGAAATGTACAATGCATACCATGATATCAAACTTCATAGCAGTATGATCTTCAGATCCAGTGAACAATTTTCCGTCGTAAACTTGCATACAATGAACGGTACCAGTGTGACCTTCGTACGTTTTAGTCCGTTGTTCCCCCACTACAGTTTTTTGCAGTTCATCTATTGACTGTCGTCTAACAAATGAAGTCTTTTGTGCTGACAATCTCAGTGCAGTCATTTGGCTTGGTTTAATCTTTAATCTGTTCAAAAATAATGAGACTCGTCAACGTGAAATTAACAAAGCATACAGTAACTATGATATTTTGGTTTACGCAATTCAGCTTTAACGTTCGTTTACACGAGGAACTTACTTGTCGGGATCTTCTGCACAAACATCTTTGCAACTTTTACTAGGTACTTCAGTGTAACTTTCCAATTCAACATCTGAACTAGAAGGGGCATACAGATATTCTTGTAATATCTTACAATCTGGGCTATCGGCCAACTTTTTACTTTTTCTCTTTGCACGGTTAGCAGACGCTGTTAATTCATTGGTTGGCTGATCTTCAGTTGCACTTCCATCAGAACTAATCAGTGAAACAACAGTTTTAACCTATAAAATTTCAAAAGTATATTTTATGAGTACAGTGTATTCATGTATTTTACAGTATATTACACATCTTTTATGCCCTTGTGATATCATTTCTTCTTTTTATTGTTAATGTTATTGTGCCATGTAAGGCACATGGTACAATATTTCATTACCTTGCCTCTGGATCTGTCTCTCTCCTTTTTAGTTTTTCTCTTTTTTCTTGTCGCTGGAGATGATGCAGAACTAACCGATTCCATCTTTGCCGACGTATTTATGTTGTCCTCTTCTTCTTGTACGATAATTGGACTGCCATTTCGAATGCATTTGAGTGTATCAGAGTCAAGCTTCTCAAGTTTCACTTTGCAAGATTCCTCAATATCCAAACGTTCACTACTTGATTCGTTGCTATTCCTGGTCTTTCCTTTTCGACCTTTACTTGTCTTTTTACTTTTGCTATCTTTAGTTGCTTTCTTGCTTTTATTCCCCTCCTCAGAAACTTTTTCACTCTGACTCAATCCACTTCCTCTTATGGCCACTTTGTTTTTTTCACCAGAAGTGGCCTCAGAATAGCTAGAGTTCTTTTCGTCATTGACATTACTAGGTTTTGATGCATCATCAGAGTTTTCAATGTCTCCTTCGTTCACAAACATGTATGAAGCTTGTTGTAGATCAGCTAAATTAGCAGCTAGCTGTTTCAGTAAATTCTCTTCTGTGTCTACGTGTAGAGTTCCCAGATACTGTGCTGTATATTCACCGTCCCCTGACTGATCAGCACTACTCTGACTGACTGTTCTATCACACCTAGGTCTTTGCCTTACATCACTTTCACATTCTTGTATTGTTTCTTCTTTAGATTTGTGACAACGTTCTTCTGTGTAATTGCTGAAAATTTGCCCAGGTGATGGATCAGGACTTGAACCAACTGCAGTGGTAGTGTCCGGTTCACGAACAACAACTTGTGTTTCTTTGCTGCCTGGTGATGTTGGTTCTGGTTTAATATGTCTAAGCTGAACTGTGCACGGTGGAAATGACGACTGTTGTGAAGATGACAATGATTCACTTTCTGAAACGGCACCTTAAAGAGAAACGAGTATGTACAACACAAAGCCTGAAACGAGTATGTACAACACAAAGCCTGTCAATGCATCTTTGACAGATACTGGGTTTATGCAAAACTTCAACTGTTCTTACCAAGAAATACAAATGTACATACCTCTTAGAATGTCCATTCTTTTGTTTCTTAGTTTACCTTCTTCTGTGTACAACTGAAAAGAAATAGACCGATCCGTTCTTGAACTTAGATAACGGTGTCACAAAATATCTTGATGTCTATAATTTTTAAAAAGAAAATTCACGATACTACCTACATGTGTAAAAAGTACGAATATGACGGTCTGCTTGCTCATAGTGTCTTGAGTTGAGCTTTGTTCTTATTTATTAAATATACATATGTCAGTTGGCAGAAATTTCTCACCTGTTCTCTGAGTGCAATTTTGGACTGAAGTTGTTGTTGGGTTTGCATAAGTAACATTTGTAATTCCTGTATTTCCTTGTCAGTCTGCACAAGTTTGTTTCGAATATTTTCTTCTTCTAGGGATATACTGAGTAGCCTTTCTACTGTACCATTACATCGTTGCTGTTGTGAACTTGATGCCTTTTCTTCATCACTGTGTTGGTTATTCTGAACAATATCTCTACCTGTAGTAACATAACACAGCATGTTTATTCTGACATTAAGCTAGTCTTAGATTGGATCAGTTTTGGGAACGTCTATATGTTCACATTATTACCTGTTTTTGCATCGATCCGTGGCCTCTTTGAAGTGGAATCTCTTTCAAGTTGAACTGTATCAGGGGATTCTGGTTCTTCCTACAAAACACCAACACTGTCAAAGTTTCAACAACACTAAACATTAATCATGACAATTTTTTTATCGACAACGTAACAAACTTCAGAATGAAAGTGCAAAATCTGCAAAATACATTTTTACCTTTGAAGTAGTCTCGGGACGTCTTCTTCTGCGTTTGGGACTTGTGCACGAGACAGTGTGGGAACTACTAGCCATATCATCTGCTCGGTTGCTTGGATGACTGTCTCTGTTGCTTGCACTGCTTTTTATGCATTGATGGTCATTTGATGCAACTTCTTCGACATAGTTGCTGTCGTCATACGATCGTCTTGAACCCGCATGAGATTCGTCTTCCAAAATCATTACCATTTCTAAATCGTCATCATCACTTTCAATCACACTGCATGGTTTATTGGCATCAAGTTCTGTAATATCCATAACTCCTGGTTCCCTGTCAACTGTGTCGCCTTCTGTCTCCTCCTCCAGTAACTGAGCAATCTGCATCTGCACATCATCTGGAAGGTCCTCGACATGTATGGGCGATTCAAGGTCAGACTGTGAATCTGAACCTGTTGTTAGTTTTGGTCTCGAGGATGGCTTTGCTTTGCTGTATGTTTGCATCATTTCAGCAACTAGCATCTGATCTTTTCTGGACCTTGGGGCAGTCACAAGTTTTTTCAAGTCATCTTTTCCGATTTTTTTCCTGCCCCTTGGCACTGGAGGACTAAGCAATTGCGAAAGTGGTACTCTATGACTGTTTGTTTCACTGACGTCACTTTGTGTATCAGTATTCGGTATGTGTACAGACAAGCATTTGCTTCTATTCTCAGAATCTACTGTTGGAATGTTATTCACCTTGGCCCTATCCAACGAGTTACTTTTACCTATGGAAAGTTGTGATGTATTATGCACAGAGTTACTGTCACCATAATGACTCTCTTGATGTGTCACAATGTTCGATTCAGATTTCTCATCGATACATCCTCTAATGTTTCCCATGGCCTTCTTTGTCAGTCGGTCAATTTCCTTATTTAAGTTCTCCATGTCTTCTGCCCTTTTAAGGTTATCTTTCATGGCCCGTGCTTGATTGGCTAACTGTCTCTTCATTCTGGACTGTTCACAGATTTGTTTTGCCCTTTCCAGTAACTGAGCACCTTTGTCTGCCTTGGAATTTTTACTTACTTTGGACACTTTTAATGAAGAATGCTTCGACAATTCCAAATCTTCCTTCGTTGTGATTTTTGGCTTGGGTGGCCTTCCCATTAACACATCATCTATGATCTGGCTTGCTTTTGCTGAAAACTGCAGAGTTGATTTTGTTTTTGCATCAACGTCATCAGTACTACTTGGTGTAGCTAAGTCAGCCTTCTTTGCAAGGGAAGACCTGAAATCAACAATGTCTACTTTGTTGGCATCTTGGGCACTCCCGATTTTAAGACAACCTGTCTCTTTGCTATCTCCAGGACCAGTCACGGCATTTGCTCCACCAATTTCATTGCCACTAAAGTCCATCTGTGAAGTAAAATCTCCTGTATCAGGTCCCATAAATGATGACGTACTTGGGTGCCAATTACCTGGTTCTATACTTAACAATGAGGGTGGAGCCATGCCTCGGCCAAATCCCCTGCCATTGCTCCAATTGTTTTCTTGATGAAACGGGTCCCCTCTGAATTCTGAGTGTCTCTTTGTTGGTTTGTAACTGTAACTACAGTCAACACGTCCATCGTCGTCATACCCAAATGTTTCGTGGAAAGGGTTCCTTTTACTTGTAAGTCCCGAGTACTTGCCTCTTCTTGGTCTTGTAAAATTTTGCAAAGACCAGTTGTAAAACTGGTATGGTGAAGGACCTAAAAGTCCCTGGTGATTTCCAAAGTTATCGTTCTCCCTGCTAAAAAATTCTCTCTGGTTGCTTCTTCTTCCTTCAGTAAAATGGTTCCTGAAATGTTACATGTAAAATATTTTGAGAATAATGATTTTGACCAATATTGTACTACAACCTTATTCTAATGACCCCCTTTCTAGAAACCACTACGGTCCAGCACATCGAGACTTGAGACTGAAACAACTCAATGTATTATGAGTACACCAGTGTAGCCATGGCCACCAAACATATCTTCGTAACTTCAACATACGTTTCTGTTACAGTTTTACCGAAATACAATAAAATACTTACTCGCTTTGTAAGTTATTATCAGCTTGCCACATTGCCATTGCTCTTTTATGTTTCTTGCCGGCCACATGCTCTCGATAGTTGGTCAACGAAACCGTGGTAGCCATGCACAGCTCACACATGTGTCGCACACCTCTACCCAATAAAGTCACAACAGTTTACAACTATTTTACATTGCAGGTACATGTTGTAATAAAGTATAGTAGTCAATAGTATCAGTCACCTAATGTCACTAAACGAAAATACACTTGGACATTGGTAGATTACGTAAAATAATAAATGTCTATGGCAGTCAGCCATGCATGTTACTTCAAAAATCTTTTTTTTAAACTAACTATCGTAATTGACGTTCACTGCCTATTTAATGCACATCTTTCTTTTTTTGAGAGTCAGTGTCAAATAAGATGTTGTACACTTACTTCTGATGTTCGTCTAGCTTTTTGTGATGAAGAAATGACCACTCATGTTCCGTAAAGTCCTAAATAATATTTAAATAACAAAATGTGCATGTTGTGTGTGTGTGTGTGTGTGTGTGTGTGTGTGTGTGTGTGTGTGTCACAGATACATAGCGAACTATCTGTCATATAATTCTCCCGATGAATTATTTCCAATTTAATTATCAGTTGTTCAATGCATGTGTACGTGCACATTTTCTCCTTCCTGTACTGACTTCACTGATGTTTATAACTACAAGGTAAATTGTTCACATGGATAATTAAATCGCTTAAATCGAACTAAATGCAAAATGGAAGAACGTACTTCATTAGTTTTGAAATTGATGTTGCATATTTTACAATGAAGGCCTTTGTTTTCTTCTGTAGCCATTTCAGACACAGGTAGTTTACTCTTCACCTACAATAAAAATGCAAAGGTAGAACATCAAACATCTGCAGTGTATACAACCGTATCTTCAGGACGGGTCAGGCATTTACAGTACGGGGGGGGGGAGGAGTTGGAGTAAGGGTGGAGTCGGGGGAGGGGGTTGCAAACTCTCCTGTATGGCATTCAGGGGCCTTCTCGGCATTTGTGCATCAGCACAAACCCGCAGAAAAACACGGTTTCTACATGCGCCTTGTTGCATACACCTTCTCGTTTGTCAGAAATATGTAAATCTACATTGGATAGCCATGTTCCATGTTCGCTGGTACCAATTTTACACTCTTCTATGGCAAGGCTATTGCAACTTTGCTTAAAAATTCCTGAATGGTAATGTATTGGGGTAATGTATTAGACATCTGGCTGCAGTACATCATCCTTTTATTGTACATCACGGTCTGTTTTGTTGACACTTGAAGTCATTTCAGAAATTTAGACTCTACAAACATGTACTGACATGACCAGGGATTTGTCAAAGTGTCAGTGACAGCCAAATTATTGAAAATTGCCTCTGTGTCTGGGTTTATTGTACACATATTATCATCATGCATGCATAATTTTTCCGTTTTCTAATGTATTTAACCATAATATAAACTCACAGTGGCATCAATAATTGTGAGGTGTTCAGATCATAATTCCCTTTCCAACTCTTCACATGCTTTTGAAGTCTTGAGCGCATTGAAAGTTAGATCACCAAATGTTACTGCGGTCACGGCAAATTTTCGTTTTGTTTGCTTTAAGATTCAAATGGTTAATTTTTTATTAAAACTTTCTCTGGTGAACTGACCCTAAAATAAAAATAACCTGAAATACTATATCAGGGGCGGATCCAGGATTTCCCGTTGGTGGGGCGGGGGGGCGGGGGGGGGGGGCGGGTGCAGGATTG
>JBCAUI010532140.1:0-11264 GCA_038406195.1 Haplosyllis anthogorgicola | reverse complement strand
TTTCTTTTAAAAGGAGAGATGTACTAGGTTGCGCGTTTACGCACTTAGCTCGTTACGCACTTTATATTCGTTTTGCACTGTACATGCGCACTTGTTAAGACACCTCATGGCGGGGAGCGTGAAGCTCAATAAAGACTCGTTTTAATTTATTTATTCTTCGAGTTCTTTGTTACGAACTATTACAAGGACTTTGGCGTCCAGTCAATTTTGTGATGAAAGAAAAAAATCCAGATCAGAACGATAAATGTCACGAAGAGGAAATGAATGAACAGAAAACTGTCATTTGTGACAGTCAACTTTACATAAATCTTAACTGCATTTACAATTCATTGCAATTCACATTTTAGACACATGTAGCAGTGGTAGTACGACTTTTAATATCATGACACAGAATTCGTATCAATTGTGTACAAAAGGATATTCAAGTTGGCTCCCATTAGGTACCGAATTAAACTTCTTACACGATTACGTGTAAATTACCAAATAACTTCTCATAAGAGGAAATGTAATTCATTTGGTTATTTACAGCTCATGAATTGCATTTCATTTTGCGATGAATAGAGTATCACGCGGTGTGTATCACGTAAACAACAATACAGAACGACAACTTCCTCTTTTACAATTGTTTCTGTTGTTTATGAGTGCCCATTATTTAGGCAGTATACTTGTTGTTGACGGAATAGTAGTGTGGATTTTTAGGAAACTATGTCATATTTGCAGACCCTTTTATGACATGTTTAATTTCATTTAAGATTACTTGTCAATTTAGGGGATTCGCACTTAGTATACAAGCTTTATTTATTTTGTGAATGAAGAGCTCTTTCACATATTTAAAACCATATTCACATATGAGAGCACACTGCTATGAAAAGCCAACTTCAGGTTTTGAACATCACCAATCTGTTAAAATTGTGAAATAGCAGACTCCTCTTTCAGTTGATATTTTACGCAGTAAAAGATGTCATGACTGAATACCACCTATTCGCCAGGGAGGAACTATGAAATTTTTACAATCATTGTAAACTGTTCTTCACGACACATGTTTTAAAAAATTGAAAGATGAAACAAATCAAGTAATTCCTATTAAAAGTTAAGGGTACGGAACAAAAGAAGAAACAAAACTTTCCACACTGTGCTTTTGAAATTTATCTCTAAACTGTTAATACGAATTTCTTGATTTGAAACAATTTTTTTCTGTCAGGGTGGGCATACCTAAATATACAAGAGCGATCACATAGTATTCAGGGAAAAATTATTCTTAGAGGTAAAATAGGCTGTTCATAGAAACTAGGAAGTGGGACAATAAGAACGAGAGATGACCTGTCGGTGCACAGCCTCGTTGCCTCCCCCAAACTCACCCCTAAACCCAAAACCCAGTACAAAATCTTTATATCATCAATATTCAAAACAAACTTTCATTTTACCTTTTTTTGTTTCTGATCTGGTACAGTGTAAGTTTTGTGTCACAAAATGTTATGTAAAGTAAATTCTGTTGCCATAATATTCCAATCCTATAACCAAATGTTAACAAAGGAGTTGTTATCTAATGTTCCAATTGTCTTTCCTAATTTTCACAAAACATTTGTTATCTATATGACTTTGTAGTATATCATGTAAAAATTCTTCAAACTCACTAAGGTTATGACTAAACACTGGAAACATTCCACGTCCATAGTCAGTCATCTGTGCTCCAGGATGTCTTCTTCCTACTACCCAATGTACACACCATGCACCTTCATAGGGTTTAAAACCATCAATTCTATCTCCCAATGGAGGGGTTCATCCACCATTACCAGTAATGCTAACTCAGCTTCCTCCATTAATTCAATCACATCATCATGGAATTCATTCATTTCACTTGATGCACTCATGTTGCTACATAACAAAAGAAGTAACTTTGAAAGTGATGATTTACTTAGATATCCCATCCAAAGTAATGATTTTTCGGCCATTTTGGTCTGAAAGGGAATTTAAGGTGATGATTTACTTAGATATCCCATTTAAAGTAATGATTTTATGGCCATTGAGGTCTTCAAGCACATTTAAAGTGACAATTTACTTAGATATCCAATCTAAAGTAACAGTTTTTGCCCATTTAGGTCTTAAAGGGGATTTGAAGTGACAATTTACTAGACATCCCATCTAAAGTAATGATTTTGGCCATTTGGTCTAAAAGGGGATTTAAAGTGATGATTTACTTAGATATCCAATCTAAAGTAATGATTTTTGCCCATTTAGGTCTTAAAGTATCTAAAATAATGATTTTTGGCTGTTCAGGTCTTTAAGTGCATTTAAAGTGATGATTTACTTAGATATATCCCAACTGAAGTAGCTATTTTTGTCCCTTGGGCCAAAATGCACTGTTTGTCCCTTGAGCCACTCCCTTAACTCATTGTATGTACATTGAGCAAACTCCTAAGTCTAAGTCCAATAGCAATATACAATGCATCTAGGATACTAAAAAAAATTTCCTTCCTAAGTCCCAAGTGATAGGGGTGGTGGGGGGGGGGGAGGGGTGTCCAGATCCATACATTTGCACAATGCATCTGAAAATGCTGCAATCTATTACAACAGTGTTTAAATATTAAACAAGTTACATGATACCATACCCTAGAGCCTTGTAATCTTTTATCCTGTAATATATTTTTTTCCAATTAATCCAATTTCAAAAGAATATGGTAGTTCCTTGATGATGCAAATATGCTCCTTACTCTGTGAAATCCAGGGAAGGAGTGATGAAAATGCTAAAAAAAAAATTCTTCCCAAGTCCCAAGTGACTGGGAGGGGGGAGGGGTGGGAGGTTTGTGGGTTCAGGATCCATACTTTTGCACAATGCATTTGAAAATGCTAAAAAAATTTCCTTCCCAAGTCCCAAATCTGTGATGGGGGTAGGAGGGCAGGGTTCCAGAGACACTTGTTTTCAAAACATGCAAAATTACATGTTCAACATAGATTGGGTCCCCACATGACCCTTGTTGTTGATACAACAATGAGGCTAAAGATAATTACGGATACGGGCATATATCACTCAAAAGGTGACCATGAATTTTCAGCCTTTTTTTTCAATTTTAATTCCTTATGTTAAATTATTTTATCATTCCCAAATATTCATATTAATTGTCTTAATTATTTCAAATCATAAAAACACCAAAAGTTTTAAAGTAAAATTTTTATTTGTAATAATTTCCTGAAAAATAGTGGGAAATTACAGATTTTTGTGACCTAAATCCAATAAACTGATTTCAAAAGTCTATAATGTAATTTTACAAGTAGAAAATATTCTTAATGTTCTTTATATTTTTCAAAGTTACTGTTTTCTTTTGAAAAAAAATAGCATCAGAAGTCATATTATTGCCTTTAACCCCAAAGAAGTTAATTTTAAATGAAAGTACTGAAATCTTAAAATAGTCCATAACACAGCATGTTACAAAAAGCATCATTAAATCATCATTAAATCATTTTTTTCATATTTCAACTAGGAACAGTGACACTAAATTATTTCTCACATAATCCAGAAATTTTATAATTCATCTGTATTTTCTTAAAAAATTGTAATTTGTACTCTTTTAAATTTCTCAATATTCTTAACTGGTAGTGATGCTCACATAGTAAATCATAATAAACCTTTTAAATCCTAGAAAACCTTTTTTTGAATTTTATCAATGGTGGGAAAGTTTTTAATGAAATTATAGATGGCATCACTAAAATACTTCAAAAATTATTGATTGACAGATCATTTCCTCCTAGATTACATCTGGGTCAGTGACATCAGAACATCCCACTGAAAAGTTTCTATGAAGCCCAATGGAAGAATTTTGTCACTATTTTATTCAATTTTCACTGAGTTAAATGTCTACACATAAGTAATTAAGTCATCAAGTTAATTATTCAATGTATACAAATCATTTCTACCTAAATTTTGTCCATTGCAAATGTCTCAATCATATGTAATTCGACTTTGAAAGAGTTTTAAAAAAGTTTTGTGAATTTCAAATCTCATTGCACATGGCATCACACATTGCATGGTCGTAAATTGTAAAAATGTTTGTAATCTAATAATGTGTGTATCTAAGACACCAGATTTAATTAATTGATAAATAAATCATTGTGTGGATTGTTTAAATACACTTGGTATTGCATAATTAGGTTATAAATCTGAAAGTGTACTCTCTTGACAGTGATGCTCAATGTCAACAGTGATGGTCCAAAATAACAGTCTTTTTCTTTTTGGTAGGAGATGATTCCAAATTGATTTTATACTGTTCCTGTACCACAGCAGCATTTAGTGTATCAAGCTGCTCAAACTCTGCAAACTACCCAGCATGTTCAGCAAACTCCTGCCACAGGACAAGTTGTATTGTTTGAATCCAACAGTGATGGTATCAAATATCATCAAGCAGTTCCCTCTGGTCAACATGTACAGTATGTTCAATATGCTACTCCACAGCTTCAGCCTCTGCCAAATCAGTTACAACCAGCTCAGTCAAATCAGTAACAACCAGCTCAGTTACAATCAGCATTACAAACCACTCAACAAGCAAGCCAGTTTACAACCCCCACCCATGGTAGTTTGCAGCCTAATACAACTCAAAGTCCAGTTGGACAGCAGCAATATTTTGTTCACTGTATGGGGCACTCTTCAGACAGTACTACACCCAGTGCAAAGAATGTAACTCTGGAGAAAACTGCAGACAAGTTGCCCCTAGCTCAACCTCTTCCGAATAAAGATGAAGTTATTGTTTTTTAAATGAAAAAGAAAGATGCACTATGCAACCCAGAAATACAAAAACTGTTAGGCTTAGACATTGGATCTGAGAACATAACTGAAAGTGTATCCAACAGACCCATTAAATCTGAGCCAGTTGAAAGTTCAAATGATGTCATGAAAACAGACAAGAAACCTGTCCAATCTCCAAAGACAAGGAAAGTTTTGTGTCAAACCAAGTCCCGACAACCATTGAGAATGCTGAATGTGTCACCTCAAGTGACCATATTGTCAACAAACAGGACAGTAGTATGCCCATATCTCCAAGTCACAGCCAGAACCTTGGAAGTGGTGTTTCCACCACAAACCTTTCATGTCCTGTGGGTACAACTCAGCAGATTCATACCACAATTGTACTAATGTACCTGTCTGAACAGCAAGTGCTTGCATCTCCTGAAAGAACAACATCTCCAACCCAGTCTGTGTAAGTAATTAAAAGGCAGCCAGTGAAACTGAATCCATTTTTCCCTGACAGTGATGCTGATAGTGACGGTGTTAGTGACTCTCAAATAGTTACAGTAGTTACAATAGTTACAATAGTTAATGTGTAAAATACTGAAAAACTCCAAAATAACATAATTTATATCCTGTCAACTCTTGATTTTCACCTTTTTAGACTGACTGATGAACAGATGCTTAGTCTTCCATTGAAAATACTGGATGACAATCAAAATGAAAAGAGGAAGAAGTTGCAGCATGCAATTTAACAAAAAAGGTACATTGCAGATCAAATGAAGAACTTCCCCAAAGAGTTTCATTGAGCAGCAAAGGAAGCATTGCCAAACCTACTGGAAAAGAAAAATGTAAGTTAGTTGTATCCATTGATTTTTGTGTCTAAATGTTTCTATGTATTTCGTTTCAACTTAGAAAAAAATTGCATTAGTGCTAATTGTAGCATGGAAATGAAATGCAAAGATGTCTCAATGATGAAAAAAGAGAGAAATCATATCAGAATGGAAGTTTACAGATGTAATCAGATGACACCAGAACAGAAAGAAAAGGTAAAACAATATGACCATTACTGTGCAGCTCAAAGAAGGTTAAAACAAAAGGCTGAGAAGCAGGTTAAAAGGAAAATCTGGAAAAAAGGAGATTGCATGATAGACAGAGACAGGAAAAATGCCAACTTAAAAAAGCTGTACCATCTCCTCCTACAAAATTGCAGAAATTCATTAATAAAGTAGTCAAAGCTGGAAGTAACTCTCCAAGCAAGAGAGAATTTCTTCTCACATCAGTTCAGAGTCTCAACAAATACAGAAAGCCAGTGTCACTTTTGAAATTACAATCTCTGAAGTGGTGTAACAGAGTTAAAGAACATGCTGAATTGGTCAGAAAAGTAAAATCAAAATATGGGAGTTTGTACAAAGCTTCACTGACTTTCAACATTCCATGGAAAACATTTCATAACTTCTGCACTACCCCATTGGAAAGAAAAAAGATAACAAAACAGACTTTAGATGTTGCTAAATTTTATGAGCTGTAAAATGTCTCAACAGAGTTGCCAACTTCTAGGTGTCAGGGTAGACATTTTAGGAAAATGGAAAAACAGAGGGAGATGAAGAAGAGAGTGGTAGAGACAGTGAAGCAAATGGAGAAGTTTGATTTGTGCCAACCCCAGAGAAAAAAATACTGTTAGTACAGTTGGATGAAAATGAAGAGGAATTGGAGGAGGAATCTTCAAGTGAAAATAAGAATGGAAAATCAGGGAATGTCAGAGACAATGAAGAAAGCAACTCCACTCTGAATACAATCCTGACTAGTGTAGACAGTGCTGTAGATGAACCAGAGAAGATCAGGGAGGAATTTGAGTTTGTATTTGGTAAAATGCAAGATCAGAACTGGAGGTAAAAATCATTTCTTTTTAATGAATGAATTAAATCGAATGTGTCTTTAAAAATTAAAGGTTTACACAAATCAAGATAATAATTTTTGAATTTACAGAGGGTTAGAGGTGGGAAACCACATAATATTCAGAATATAAGTCAAAAAAGGAGAAGATATAAATAATTCTTCTATTTTTGCAGGTTTAACTGATCAAAAAAGAACAAGAGCATCACTGTCGTTTAAGACATTTCAATGGAATTTATTCTAACACTAATTAATTCACAACTGGAATGTATCTTATTAATATAAATTGTAAATGTTTGTAAAATTTGTAAAATACTTATACAGAACTGCCAGATGTATTTTAACCTTATTTTTCCTTATTCAACTGTACTTTTATTTCATAAAAATCCTGTAATCTCTATTTCAAGTCTATGTTGTATTGTAACTTTTTAAATAATTATTTTAATAAAATATACTATGTTATCCAACCTCATTTCTTAGTATTTATAGTTTACACATAGTTTACCAGCACAATTAATAGTTTAAAACACTTTTAGTTTTATTTTTAACCCATAATCATCTTACTCTAGTAACTCGTAAATTGATAGTGATGCTGATACTGACACACAAGTGACTGTCAATTTTTTTACCAATTTAAATGAAGTTCAAGCTTCTAAACCTTTTCCATTTCATCAAAGAACATACAATAACATCAACAAAAAAGAAGATATCAATAAATGTACATAAATGTACAAAAAAAATTATGTAAACCATCACACCATCATACCTTTTGCTTTTGTTATCAACATATCCTTATCACAAACATGTACCAACATATCACAATAGTAATCCAAAATTACAACAGTCCATTATTGATAGTAAAACAGTCCGTTAATACTAGAACAATACTAGAACAGTCCATTATCACTGTATTAAATGAATCATCACAATATCCATAATAAATCCACAGTTAAATGTTAAACCACACCATGACTCCACTGCACAAAAAGAGTCCATAGCAATAGATCCATACTATATCCACAGTTAAACATTAAACCACACCATAACTCCACTGCACAAAATAAATCCATTCCAATGTCCATCCGTAAAACACACTGTTTCCATTCAGAAATTAAACTGGTGCCTACAACACTTCTTTATAATGTTAAAGCACTGTGGCCTCTCCACCATTTTGTGCACATCTTCAACACCAAGGATATGGGTAATTGCATGCAGCTCCCAACTGTCACTATTGTTATGCCCCATCAGTTTGTAGAAATGAACCTCAAGCATTCCATCTGGGCACTTCTTTTCAATCTGAAAATAGACAATTAAAAATGTAAAAGCCACTGTCACTATTAGTGTCACTGTTGCTTTCATTGTATCCTGCATTGGAAACTGAAACAGAACCTGCACACTAAAAAAAAAAAATACTGTCACTGTTGCCATTTGAAAACAGTAACACAAATGAACCAAAACACTAGTCAACATTAAAACATACAGAAACACTTACTACGGCAGGAACCATCAATTTTGTGACTAAAAGTGCATTTAGTAACTTAAAATGATCAAGGAAGTAAAATTGGTTTGATTACAAACGAAAATAAAAAAATCTAAAATCGGCATAAAAGGTACGTTTTGATCACCTATTAAGTGACATATGCCCATACCTAGGTTATCAATTGTGAATGCAGTAATTCATGCAAACTTAGAAAGCAGAAACCCCTTAATTGAAAGACACCTAGAAATACAGAACACGTACCATGCAAAGGGCCTTAAACGTTTGTTGACCTTTTGAAATTGACCAGTAGCTAAGACTTTACAGATTTGGTAATGCCCTCTTGCAGCATAGATAAATGATGCGGCAAAAAGTTCACACTTTTGACTTTGTGAGATGTTGTATTGTAAATGAACCGTACACTTTTGAAAATATAGCTTCTGTAGTTTTAATTTTAAATATTTTTGTCTTTCGTAATTTGATTAAGGTGTCAACTTTGATAGTTTTGTCAGGATCGTCAATTCTTTTTTGGATTTACTTTCCATTTTAAAATTATTTCATCAGGGTTAATTAAAAACCCGTTGCAGAACATAACATTCTCTGATAGTGTAAAAAATGTACTGTTTTGTTGTCTTACACATGTTATTTACCTTCAAAAAATGTCATCAAATTGATAATTTAGCATATTCGTTCAAGGTGACCAGAAGTGCAAGAGCTATTTGTGGCACCAAGACTATTGTAACTAGTAGATGGTATCTTAAGAAAAATGTACCTTAACCCTGAATGTGAACCCTCGTCAGCCGTATCTGTTGATGGGACGTCTATATGACAACTTGAATATAATGTGAGTGATTCGTGGTCAAAGAGTGACAATAAGTACATCTACACACTCGAAGATTTAAAGCGTTTAATCACCTACTGGAGGATGAAATGTCTGTACAGGGCTCTTCATTTTTGAAACAATAAATTTTGTTCGAGTAAAAGACACATTTTTTGTCGAAAAATGAAATTTATTTCAGGACCTGCTCAGGGAACCATCCGATCAAAAAAAACCTCCCAAATTCACGCTACGCTTGTGTTCTCAAGAAAAGCACAATTTGTTCCCTTCCAACGAAATCCTTGTACTCGAATCTGATATTAGAATAAGAATTATTATCCATATCCCTTTGAATTTTTGGCCACTTAAATCCCATGAGCTCCAAACAGCTCTACCAACGTCTGTGTCTATTCTCACGATAAACAGTAAATGGAACACTGTCATCTCCTGAAATCCTAAGACAATAGAATTCCATGTGGTGTCTTTCCCTCAAACAAAATCACCTGTTGTTCCAAAAGTTCCAAAGAGCAATGAACAGACATTTCATCCTCTGTTACGTCGGTTAAATTAGTACAGTCTGGAAATATTATATTTTGTATTTGTGTTATTTTTCATTGTTTCAAAATGAACTAATTTCATCCTATGGTGCTCGTCTGTGTTTTGAGGAATAGACGTAGATCAAGTCATCTAACATGTGCATGCGGCTCTTTTATTGCGATGTAAGTTGCATGTGTTTGGGCTTATATTTCTTTCCTTATATGCACATCTGATAGTTGCATTATATTGTTGATGGCATATATCGTTCAGGGCATTGGAATGTTAATTTTGATTTTGCTTTTTATTGCACCAAATGTTATACATTTAACCTTTAACATAAATATTCAAGAGATCCAACTTATTTGAATGGCAAAAATAGACAAACAAGCACCTTTACAAGATGATGTATTTACAGTATTGTCCAGATTTCTAAGGTAATTTACATTTAAACCAAAGATTAAACTTGATCATTCGCTACTTTAATTGCTCATTATTCATGTTTCAATTTCATGTGAAAATTGCCATCATTGTCGCGGCTTATTTTCTGGCGGATTTGAACTTCAGGCTACTGAAAGAAGCCAATAATTGCGTGCCTATTTGTGTCGTCTATCATCTTTTTCATGCCCATCCTTGGATGCTATCAAGGAAAGACCCAACGCAGATAGGGGCATGCTTGTATGCTTGGTATAGATTATTTGTATCAAAACAAATGTAAATACAGCCAATAGATATTTTAAGGAATGAAACTACCGGACTATATCTCAGCTCAATAACGTTCACGTTATTTCAATTTGGAAGCGTTTTAGAAGCAAAGCAATCTCACACTATTCTGTTGATGCTCATACCATGCTGAAATTCTGTTATTCTACAGCTCTCACAGCCAAGTGTTATCATTCTATTTTCAATTTAGAATACAGTAACAAGACTACTTGTACAAAGTGCCACTTTCAAATGAACCAAAGAAATGACTGAAAATTTAACAGGTAGTAACCTTTTGAATACTTTCGTCAATGTAGATTGCCCTCACATTGAGCTAAAATCTCCTTTTATAAAAAACTGATAAGTCCTTTAGGAGATATCAGCTTTATCAACAAAAACTCTAGAGGACAAATGTACAGAAGCTACATTCAGTTGGTCTTTTGTAAATTGTGTTTGTGTTTGTATTTAGAAAATTTCTGGGGTGAAAATTTCTTCAGAATCCTAAATGTACATAGTGCGTAGTGTACCTGATTGATATCTTGGAATAAAAAGACGTATACTAAATAAATTTTCAGTTTGCCTTGCAACACTTAAATTATTTTCTAAGCTACAGGAGCCCCCCTATGAATTCGTCTTGGACACCATATTTGGTCAGATTTCTAGTAATTCGTCCCACTTTGTTACTTTGCTTTAATCATAAATAGTTAGTGGTCATTTTCTCGGCCACTTAAGGTGGCTAGAGCCCCATAATGTACAGACCTAAATATAATACTGGTTGTTTATAATGTCCTTATGAATAAATACACAAAAGTTTAGCATATTCTACCTGCCAGTTAATGAGTAATTCCATAGAGAAGATGATTATCAATACCATTAAAGTCAATGGGAATTTGTTATTTCTCCAACAAAAGAGATGGTAAAGTTATATCAAATCACATGGAACAAGTGTAGAATTCAGCTCACTACCTCCTGTAGGTTGTAGACATGGAGACACGGAAACAGTCTCCATCTAGGCACATGTATTTTTTAGCAGGGTATAGTTTTCTATAGGTGGGAAGAGCGTCGGCACATCAGCATGTAGGCACATGAATTATTAAAAAGGGTACAGTTGGGTATAGTTG
>JBCAUI010532139.1:0-23938 GCA_038406195.1 Haplosyllis anthogorgicola | reverse complement strand
GGATATAGGTGCATATGTGTGTAAGATATGAAGTCTCTATGATTAATAGTGTGCTCAGGGCAGCTGTGCACAGACGATGATGACAATGCCGGACGACAGACAATTCATGATTCTATAGGCTCTTTGGCCAAATGAGCCAATAATTCACCTTGTTTCTTTTGAAATATTATATAATAAATCATTTAAGACATTTATCATCTAACCTTTAATCAAATCAGAAAGTTGCTGATTGTAAAATAAAATTATGAAAATATACAAAAAAGCTCAAATGTCTTTTAGGTCAAAAGGTCATAACATCAAAGTTTAGATGAAATGTTGTACACCATTATATTGATGTTGATACATGTGCCACATATTGTAGTTTTAAAGGCTGAAACCTGAATAATCAAACCCTATGGATTCTGATTTTTAATTCGGTGAAAATATTTTATGTAAATTTTAATTTGTATAACCCGCACAGCAGATAATCCGCACCCACCCTAAAAGTGATCCTGGACAACACATAATCCGCGGGATATCTGCCGAAAACTATGGTATATTACTAGATTGGCTTCAAAATATTCTAGCAAAGTTTTGGTCATGCATATGGACCAGTGTGCATGGTACTAATGTTAGTCTACAAAGTATGAATGACACAATGTTGGTTGATAGCTTTCCGCGTTATGGATGTGCTGTGACGGACTTAATATCTGTTGCAAATTACACATACTTAATCGTCATTTTGATCTCAGCCTCCGTGACGCGCAGTTTCCAGATTCTAGAACCGTATCGCAGAACCATGTTCTTAACCGTCTCCTCGAGTTTACCCGGATCAGACAGAGTCAGGGTCGGGACGAAGTTCAGGAAGATGTGGTTACAATCAGTTCTCTTAGACTAAAATGTACAAAATTAAAACATAAAGGTGCTTTGTAACATAACATTTATTATTAAAATGAAACTGCCTCACATAAATTTCAATTTGGTCACATATGACAATTAGAGGGAAAGCACAAGGCTAACATGCTGACTGTAAGTGCTGAAGTAGGATGAATTTCCTGAGTATGTAGAAAAATAGCGTTACGTAACTGACTTTCAGTCAGCAATTAATTAATTTTTTTACATTTTAACCTATTTTACAGGTGATATAAATTAAACAGAATACAAGTGTGACATTTTACTTACCAGTGGATGTGAGAATGCCACTTCCAGTGCATCCATTGCTTCAAGCAGCGTGCGCTCACCTTCGTTCTGCAGGTACTCAAACGATGCTTCCTACAAATCAACAACGTAAGTAAACGTTAAGTACAACATCACAAAAATGCACAAAGCTTACAGTTAATGAGACAATAATATGACAACTGACAAAACAGACATTTCCTACCTTTGTGATAAGATCTGAGTGTCTTATGATGGCGCGTACAAAGAAGCGATAGTCTGTAACTTCTACACCCTTGGCCACTTGCTGAAAACAATACATTAAAATCGATATCAAAGCTTTACGGTTTGAACTTTAAAAAATACAAAATCATAATTGGAAGTTCACACGTAAATAACAGTGAATGTACTAACCTTAGCCTTGCCCAGGTACATGTACATCCTATGATTACCCACAGGAATGGCCTCCAGGTCAAAGTTGCGCATTCGGTTGATCTCCAGCTGGAAGGCGAGGGCCGGTTCCAAGTGTCGGTAGATACGATCCTCTATGAACTGCAAAGATAAGTCAACAAACCCAATTAACCGCATAACCAAGTTAGTATTTGTACTTCCATCATTACTAATACTCAACGCTAATTTGGTCGAATAATATTTCCATACTAGCTGGTATTCACTGTACAATGCATCACTTTGAAATTGCAACATAATATTTCAAAAGTAATGATTCTCTAATGACATGCTGATTTCTACACCTAACGTTTATATAACCTGTTAGTATTGCATGCTGTTGTCAGTAATTGTTTAATGTTTTGCAGTGTTTTACTTCCTTCAAACGTTTGCTATGTTACAAGCTATGTTTTAATGAGCTACATTGATAACCCTAACATTATCCCTCCCTGTGAGTAAAACAAACATAGCATAGATAAAACCACAGAAGGTCGATAAAACCACCGGAATAAAAAGTAAACATCTAGAAGTTAGTAGTTTTAAATGATGAATGGAAAATTAACACTGGATCTTTAGAGAAATTCAAGGATTAAGCTACACTGGATTTTTTTAACAAGGGAACTTATCTTATATGAGAATCTACTTATAAAAGTACCGGCAAATTAAGTTCGCATGTTATTTCTACTTATTAACACTGGAGGTGGAGTTCAGGACTTTAATGTATTAACCTTGACCTTTTAACTTCACTACGAGTAACATGTCTGTGTTAGTCGAATCAAACGCATCAGAAGTAGTTGGCTGATGGTGGATCCTGCAAAAATGTCAGTTTGTCATTCTTCTGGATCTGCCACTTTTTTTTTAATTGGCCTTTTTTTAAAATTTATTTTATTTTAATTTTAATTGTTCTGGGTTCTTTTTCAGGGCCACTGTTTACCCGTATTTTGGACTTTGTTTGACCTTCCCATGGGTTTTCAAGCCAGATGAATCCGCCACATGAGGTATGGTTTTGACATCACACAGGTAAAGAGGTAAGGTGTGGTTAGATGTTACATAGATCCAGAAACAGTTACAGTACACATGCGACACACAAGCTGTTCTTAGCACACCTATGACACACCAGTATGTTACCTTCTTCTCTTTGGTTCTTACACTAAATACAGGATCAACGGAAGCCGTGCCCTGCAGCAGGTAAAAGGCAGGTCAAAAAGCAGGTCAACAATCCGTAAATTACAATGGTAAATTGAAGCAAATGTATTGCAAGCATAAAGAACAGTTCTTATTGTATGCGCATAGCTAAGCATAAAGAAAATAACATATATTGTTGCGGGATAGGATTAAAGAAGAGGAATAAAGAAACGGGAAAATCTAAACATTTGAATTCATAAAATCCGGCATACTAAAGACAAGCACTCCCGTGTCCAAGCACATCTGTAGCATAAACGTATCCCACGGAAAAGCAAGGCTTGTTGTGGCCTTAACCTAAGAATACTTGCTCCCTGGGATAGAGACTTTAAGGGCTCACGATACGTACAGCATTAGGATGCACGTCTTGCATCTCATGGTGGCTTAAAAATGCCTGGTAATGGAGCTAAAGGAAAAAAATACACACGGACAAAAAAAACAAATAAAATATATGATGTTTATATTGATCTGCACATTAAGTAAAAAAAAAACCTACTAGGTCTGGAAGCTGGTTTTCACCAACCCTAAATCTTTTATGCATTACAGGACATTTGCCATGCTGCATTCAGAAGCATTAGGCATCTAGAACATGCACTCTACATGTACTTGAGAATTTCTGCATAAATTCCAACGGGTGTTTGGCATGCAAATTTTTCCTGGAAAAGAATTTTAAGGAACAGAAACGGAAAGCATGTGCATGCAGGAAAAAAATTGCATGCTTCGAAATAAACAGTAACAGGAATTCACACTTCTTTGTTGTATTTTACCGTGAATATCCGGTTTGGTGTGGCACATGCCCCGAGTAATCTAGTACCAGCCCGAAATTGGTTTTGCAATGTGAGTGGGAAGACATTTGCAACAAGCACCGCGTATGTGCGAGACTTTGGGCTCATAGCAACTTCGCGTTGAATTTCGTTTCCAATTGTCAACATCACTGTTGCTCACTGGTGGTATGGCAATAGAAGTTACCATAGGCTATGTTTAATAGAAAACATAGCACCCCTTCACTTGTCAATTGTTCGCATGAGCAATTGCACCCATAGGAGTGCATAATAACATAACGTCCATTGCAGAAACTTGCACGCCTGGGTATCAATTCACACATAAACGGTAACTTTACGATGTGCTGTCCTAAAATTTATTACACCATGGAAATGAAAGATCAACTAAAAGTCTGACATAATTTTCTGCAACTGTAAGCAAAGAATAGCAAAATCTACAAGACAACGAAAGATGTTCTAAATAGGACGCAAAGTTACTAGACTATTAAGAACGTGGCACAAGCAGATTAAATAGCTTGATATCAAATAACAATGTAACAGAGTAGACGTCAGTGTATATCACTGTAGAATAGAATATCATCAAGTGACTTGTACTAACCTGATTCCGTGCTCTGTACGTGAAGTACTTCGGAAAATCTCTCTGAAAGCAAAGAAAATAACAATGTGAACATGTCATGGTAAACCAAAACGGGAACTTGTCATTTCTAAATTTCGTAATAAAGCTTGGAGCAAGGTATTTAAGTTAGTAATTGACGGCACGTTTTCACGACCGTAACGCTTGTGACACTAATGTACACTCCTCCCCGGATATATCGATATCGCTTATATCGATACTTTTTTTCCGCACCAAATTAATAGACCCTCATGTTAATTGTTCTGCTTATATCGGTATCCCGCTTATATCGATGCTATTTTCCCGCACCAAAAATATCAATATATCCAGGGACAAGTGTAAATGCTACTTTTGGCTCTGGCTTAACTTACCACATGAACACCAGATAAGCTTAAACATGTTATCCGCATCAGGTGTAAGTTTATGAAATGCACTGCGCGTGTTGTCTGATCTTGAACAATACTTGTACATTGTAACATACCTCTTTGGACGTAATGACTCATACTTAACGCGAAGGATAAATACCTGATGCAGAATGAGGAAGGTGATTCGTCGGATTCCTTTAGATGACAACATCTCTCTCTGAAATTATAAGGGCGAAATCAGTAATGCTTGAGAGTCAGCTACTCACATTACTTTGTTCATTCCTGTCCTGACTCCGATATTTTTCTAATACATTTTTAATCTCTACATGAATTTCGTAACATTGCATTTGAAGAGGATGAAGCACAAAATAACGGTTTAACAATTTAATGGTATACAGATAGAGCATAGTTGTACCTGTTCAGCACAGAAATCTCCGAACAGCTGTGCGTAGTAATCATCAGCGTGCTGGCGATCTACTTTGACAGCGATGTTCAGTATGTGTATTGGTTCCTCAATCTTCTTCTGCATCTGTCGAAAGAGAAATGAATGGAATTAATTATTTTCTTTTATTTTGCAAGTATACATTGAAAGGGCGAAGTATCTTTAAGCACCCCTAAAATAACTGCTTCACTATCTAACACTTTCACTCTTTGCATACTGAGAAAGTATTGCGCGTGTTTTATGTTACCAGTTAACTTAATCTCACCTTTTGATATTTTTCCACAAAGCTTCCGTCCATGTCCGGAGTGTTTGGAGGACTGGTGAACATCTCAATGATCGGATTGAAGTATTTCTTGAAATCACTGAATGAGTTGAATGCGGCCATGATGCCCATGCGCTGACACTGCGGCAGATCCTCTGCTACTATTATCTGCGGGATATCTTCACTTAGACTTGCAACACGACCCAGTGAAGCTTTCATATGTTGTAACCTATAAGTACACAATTAGGAATGTATTTTTTTTTAGCATTGCACTATATACCTGCCACAAAAATTCGTAAGTCATTATGTTTCAGGGTTTCAGTTCATAATTTTAACTGTGTACCAGATGTCTCATGCAGCAAAACTATAATCAAACATTCCTATTTGTTGTATGTGACATACAGCGAAATCATCTGTGTAAGTAGTTTATCAAAATTTGAACTTGATTTTTTCAATGAAACACTGTCTCCATTGGCACAACATTCGGAATTACAAATGCATACATTATAAACGAACCTGTTGGGATGAGATGAGGGCAGAAGGAAGTTGAACTCAACCACACACAGACCTCCCTCTAGTTGATGATGCTGTACGCAACTCAATTCATATGCAATGTATGCACGCCTCACGTACACCTAAAATTGAAAGTGTTTCTCGAAAGTGTTTCAAGTTTTCATAATTGTTCTATTTTCGAGCCGAGGTTATGCACAATTATTTTGAAATTATTAAAAATTAACATCGAAGACGTAAATCAAAATGCACACTTGTACGTGTATATGAAGATACACACCTCTAGTGCAGCTATCTGCACAAGTACATTGGGATGATAGAAGAAGTCCGGCAGCACGTCATATATGGACGTCTCGGACATGATGAGCTTCTGCAGGTTGTCCGGACAGAACTCCTGGCCGTACATGTCGATCGCCGAGAGGAAGATCGACTCCATCTGGTTGTGACGCAGTTCATATGCCGGCTGGTGGGCCGCGATCAGAGTCTGTTTAAAAAACATTGACATCTTGATACGTTGTCCTTTTTGTAAACTCTATTAATTTATATCGTGCTACTTTCAAGGCATTTTCAAGAGCACTTTACAATTTTCTATTTTATTGTTCTGGCCAATTCCATTTCATTCCATTTTCTTTCCTTTTTTCGGGGGCGGGGTATGGTTGGATGGTGAAAGGAGCTGTTTAGATCAGATACTAGACCCCTCCCAGGTAACTCTCTTGTTGTATTTTATGACTAGAATTTCTTATTCTTTTGCATGTGGGATGCTGCAATATTTGTGCTTACCTGTCTGGCTTTTAGCGCGACCTTGGCATTCTCTGCTTTGCTCAGCTGTGTTAGTTGTGTGAGGATCTGAGTCAGTTCCTCCGTCAATCCCACCTCCTTCTCAAACAGGTTATCCTTCAAACAATATGAACGTGAAATAAGTAATCATCCATGAAGCTGGTATTGCAAAAGGCGAAATGTTTTCTTATGCGCTATTTTATATGAAACACGTAAGTACATTGATGGTTGCTCACAATAAGTTTGATGACAAGCAGATTTTTCTTTGAGACTTGTGAATGCGAGAAGATGCACCCAGTGACCTCGGCTATGTTGTCCTTGAAATCCGCCTGCAGCTGAGCTACACATTTATCGTAGCTTCCTGAAATAGAACAAAGAAAGATTACCTTCTAGTCATAACTACAATAATTAAGCCTTAAATCTATGTAGTCCATATAGGCACAACACATAAGCATAACCAATCTGCATTACGATGTGTAAGGTACATTTAACACAAAAACATACCGTGTTGGAACTGCTTCTCTACTTTTATGTAAGTTCGAAGTAAATCCTGAACGACGCTCTTCATATGACCACGTATACCATTACGATACCTAAACGATGTATAACAAGAAATGGTTAGTCATTGCACTAATTTCAACGTTTAGTATTTTATCTCTTTAGCACTTCTAAGACAATTTACTGAGACAAAATTCGGGAGTTGGTGGCCACTCATACATTTTACTCCATCGGATTTACTCTGTGCATATTAGAATTTAAACAGAATACTTTTGCGTTTACCTTTGAACAAGCTGTACAATGCCTTGTGTCGTCATGAAGAATACATCTCTGTCTGTACGCTTATTTAGAGTGGCAGCGTGGCTGTCAATTATCTGAGCAATCTGCAAAGGGAAGGGTTTAATACAATATAATAATTTACATTTAGACTATCTACTTATTCAAATTCAGGAAATAAAAAATAGCTTCGTTATGTGGCAGAGAAAGCTGCGTTCAGGTTATGTGCGACACATACCTGTTGACTGGGGAACTGGCACAACACTGATGTGATGTTACTGGCATAGGTCGCCATGAGTTTGCGAATCTTCTTCTCAACATCTGTTGGAATGCGTCCTGAGATCATCGCTATCAGCTCCTGCAAAAAGACAGGATACTGATAAATGTATCTTTCTAGGTCAAGTGCACGAACGTTTTTTATGCCACTGGTACTCTTGCTTTGGACTTTCCTGAAAAACTTAACACAGCGAGACATTTCACTTGATTTTGCACTGTAGTCACAACACGTTCTTTTGTTATCCTTGTATGCTTAGTTGTCTACTTCTGCATGTGCATTACATGTGCTAATATAGATAATCTACCTGTAGTTCAAGAAGAGGCAACATAGGATCTCTGAGCGCCTTCATCAGTGACTGTACAGTTTCATTCATTTTCTCCTTGAAGTATGGTTCAGGTAGACAGTATCCAGCCAAGATGTGTTCGAGGGTGGTGCGTGACTGCTGGAACTGCTGGTGCAGTTTATCACCGTATGGATGGGGCACACTCGGTTCTGGTAATTTCCCAGTGAACAGTTCAGCCTGTCAATGTGAAGGAAAACACACTGTTTATTTCCTTTAAAGTTTTTGGCTACTCAAGTACATATTGGGTGTACTACGAACTATGTTTTTACCTGAAATCTTTCGGGCATCAAACATTTTTTTCCAATTGCCATAAACCTCTTATATGATCTCAGTTAAATGTTAATCTTAATCATTGGTTTATTCAATAACAATGCACTGCATAAGGAAAGATAAATACTAAATATATTATTTGCTGTCTATTTACCATTCTGACTCTGGTGGGATCATCTAGCTGAAGTCTCGCTACAATAGCTCCTCCATCTAATACTGCACCAGGGCGCTTCACATATTGTATACTGTAAGATGAATAAAGATACATTACATTAGACTGCCCTTGTTGTCGTTATTGCTGCTGTTGGTGTAAGTGCAAATAACATCAACTACTAGAATATAAATCGTACCATCCGTTTTCCGTGACTCGGAGTTCCATCACCATCTTCATCACCTCAATCTCTGCATAAACGTCTCCCGCAAACACGTGACCTCCATCCTCAACAAGGTAGTTTATGAGTTTACCAGTAGAGGGAGACCTGTTTAAAGAAGTGCAAGCATTAGAAATAGTAAAGTACAGTGTAATCATAAGGAAAGATTTGGATTGGCTTCAAGATAATGCATTGTTATGCCGTCTTTACCCTTAGGGTGCCTTCTCAAAGAGTGCCTTTCATGTTTGATTATAATGTTAATTATGTTCTTGACGAGAAAGTTCATTTTACCTGAGCACAGTGGGATCGTTTTCCTTTTCGAAGACGCAGGTTTTGTTTCCGATGATGACTCGGTATCCAGAAACCTCCTCCTTCATGTAGGTCGTGTGACTGCTGCCATCTAGTGAGATCAATAACCCGCCGTCTGTCAATCTGTAAAGTATAAACTAAATTTTCAAACTTGAAACTAAAGTACACATTGATCCCAAAATGACAAAATTTAAACCAATTATAGCTATTTACACGCTTCAACAGTCACGTCTTCTCTGTGCTAGCACACACTGTCACCCCTACACTGGCAGATTTATAAGGGGACAGGAGGCTCGCCCCCCTACAGCCGATTTTTGTTCACTATTGAGCAGTTTTTCCCAACTTTTGGGCAGAAATAGGTGACAATTGGGACGGGCACCCTTCAATAAGGGAAATCCTGGACCTGCCACTGCCCTGTCCTGCATTCATTCTCCACATAGATATAATAAACGTTGTAAAAGTCTTTACCTGTGAGCTTCCACAGTGACGAATGAATTGTTCAAGACCACAAAATAGCTGGTCGGTCCTGTCTTCGCCACCTTCACTATGTACTTGAATCCTTCATATATCAACTCTGCCTCAACTATGTTCTGCAGTGCATTAATAGGCATCACCTGACCTCTGGGGGTGAAAGAAATAATCACGTTTAACATTTACAATTAAATGGAAGAAACATTTCGTGCTAATTACAGGACCAACATGATATACAAAACAAATTTCATGAAAGAAAGTACCACATAAATGGAACAATTGTCTACCAGTCACTTGTATATCATAACATTCATTTCTCTACTCTCTGATGTTTTTCTACTGGTTCGGAGAGTTATTTTTACCTTTGCAGACTGTTTTGGAAGTCTGTGAGTGTTTGCAGTATATGTTGATCAGCTACATGAAGTGCTCCACATACCACTCCAAGCATTGTGTCTGGGCGCTCAGCCTACAAAATACACAATGCCCTTTCTTCTGAGAAAAAATTCTATGCAATATTTTCATTGTTATAAAGCGATGTTTATTATACGTGCACGAACAATTCCATCCACAACATTGGCAATTCTTATTTCGAGATTACCATTAGAACTCACACAAGTGCCATTTTGAAATTCAAAATTTGACCAACCTTCACTTTCTCTACGATCAGTTTGTCCAGCCAACTTGTGTCGATCGTATTGTTCTGGAAATGATCTGTTTCCAAAAGTTTGATCAGATACTCCACTGTCGTCCTGAAATCTCCACGAATTGACAGCTCTTTCAGTGCTATCACCATATTCCTGTCAATTGAGTTTTTAATTATTTGCTGTGCAGGAGTTCGGACTTCATAATTGTATATGCAACTGCCATTCAGTCATCTCTGATAAGTACTAAACAGTATTAAATTTCAGGAACTGTTTCGTTTGAATTTACAAGAAAATGTAATGAAAAGATGTAGAAATGTCAACAGGTTGAAACTTGATAAGGAAAAATACTCACTCTCTTGCCATTTCTCTGTCCTCTCCCCACGAGAAGCAATGCCCAAACTGGGAGTCGGCAAATTCGTGCAAACCACCTGAGGCAGTTACACTGAAGTAGCCCCAGACGTTCTTACTGCTGCGGAAATTCAACTCCTGCACTGTTCCTGAACTTGGTTTAAATCCCTACAGGACAACAATAATCAGTTTAAATTTTACACCTTAAGGCTAATAAATTTCACTGCAGTTGAATACGCATAATAAATTATAACTTTTCTAATTCTTGTCATCAGACTTTCTCGTCTTCACTCTTTCAGGTAAAATAGAAAGCCACAATGAAAAATTATAAATCCTTTACACAAAAGGGCAAATAAATTATTTTTGAATATTCACCTCATCTGGGTTTTCACTGGTGATTCTTGCTGCAATCACGTGACCTCGTGGTTCAGGGTTGTGTTTTGGGTTTTCGAAGTCGATTGGCGAGTCACCCCAGGGATCCTCACCGTACAACACTCGCAGCTCTTTGATACGATACAGTGGAATTCCCATAGCAATCTGTAATGGTCAATAAACTTAAATAAACTTAATATACAATCTACAATTCAGTTAATCCTTAGAAAAGATCTCCAACCTCCAAGCTTTTCTTAATCCAGATTCTGTGATTCTTTTCAGGTTACAAACCAATAAATCAGTGAATCTCAGTTCTTCTTGAATTATATCATCAGTTTGGCCAAAACTATCTATAATGGTCCTGTCAGTGTTGTCTAGGGCTCCATCTAGTTCTTTCATAGCTTCAGCTAGAATGTCTGGTATCTCAGGTGTGGGTGGGGTGGGGTCATCTGATGGGGTGGGGTCTGGTGTTTGGTCTTCTTCCAACTATTTATTCAATTCTTGGGCCATACTGTCTAGACCTTCTCTGTAAAAGTTTACATCTTCGGTGTTATTAAGTACCACTTAGTTACAAGTAACTACTGACCTGTAGTTGTGCTGCAGGGAGGTTGACGTCTGCCACCATCTCACTGCACGGATGCTCCACCTGCAGCCTCGGGTTCAGCTCCAGGAAATGAAAGCTTTCATCTTCGTCGTTATACAAATATTCTACCGTCCCAGCACTGATGTATCCCACCATCTTCGCCAAGTTGACAGCGGCCTAAATACGGGGCAAAATAAAGTAGGTAAGTTACTGATAATCCACAGTGCTTACCACTGATAAAACCGACCCTCTTTGCTAACAGAGGTATTTTTTAGCTCATTACAGCCGCAGATTATAAACGTTTGAACATTAGTTGATGATCAATCAAGTACGAGGTACGATTGTGAAACCCACATACCCTTTCCATTTTCTCCTGTATATTTCTTGGTGCAATAGATATAGAAGCTTCCTCTATGATCTTCTGATGACGGCGCTGTATGGAACAGTCACGGCCGAAGATTGAGATGGCATTACCATACTTATCAGCCAACAGCTGGATCTCCAAGTGGCGGGCAGATGTAGCCAGTTTCATCACGAATATAGGAGATCCAGGAACCTCAGCTTGCACCTGTAATTTATATAATCATAGGTTTAAATGAGCACTTAGTACAGGTAAATACCATTTAGTTTCTGTGTTTTTAAGTGTTACTCAAATAACTGTGCCCTTTAAAATGGTCTGCCAACTTTTTTCTAATTTAAAGTGCACATTATCTCTGAAAATCTGTCAAAATGCATGCTGAGCAAATTTCTAATATCTTTCCAAATATTTTATAATTTGCAAAGCAATTCCAAGCTGATACGTTTCATTACAAACCTGTCTGAATAGATTTGGGAACTCCTCTGCATTAGTCGCCTTTCTGATGCCCTTGCCTCCACCTCCTTCTGATGCCTTGATCATGACCGGGAAGCCGATTTTCTGCGCAGCTTTGAGTCCCTCCTCCCCCGACTTGAGACAACCCTTCTGGTACACGTCGTCTGGGACCGTCACAACCTTACCGGCTAAAAGTTCCTCTGGGTTCCAGTCAATGGTCAAACCTAATAAAAAAATGAAGGCCGTTGATCAACGTCGAGTCCATCGAATGAAACTTCATGACGCTTCACCAAATTTGACACCACATGACACTTTTTGGCAGGAAAAGTCATGTAACTGCATTGGCAGCCATTTTGTCCCAGTCACATGATGTCATTTTGGTGGGATGACTGGATGGCTTGTTTTTCACGTGGATGACCACATAGTCTTATCGAATTTCATTCGATAGACAATTAGGAGTACATATTATGAGAAGGGGATGATTTCATTAAAAAAAATCTTTATTTGCTTCTCAAGTGAAATGTCTGTCTTCTAATTCAAACTGTTCAGTGTTCTAAATTTGTTACATTTGTGCAAAACCTCGTGTTCGAAGGCATGATTGCATAATAAAATTCGGTGGTAACACCCACGCTTACCAAAATAAATTGAATGCATGAAATTAACTCACCATCCCCACTCCAAGGTAATGTTGGCACGCCAGCTGTCTGTGCAACGATAGATGATGCTATCTTATCCCCGAGCGCCCACATTGCATTCTCTGGTGGTCCGATGAACATTATGTTGTGCTTGTGTAGCAGTTCTGGTAACTTCGGGTTTTCTGATGCATGACCCCAACCGGCCCACACAGCCTAAAATATAGATAATTTTCATTGTGAATATTTTACACTTATTTTTAACTGACGCTAATCAATCAGTTATTTTATTATCTCCTTTAGGTCGGATTGTAGGGAAATTTACCTGAACTTGAGTCCTCTTTGCAATATCCAGTATAAGTTCCACATTGGCGTAGTTGTTATTGTTCGTACCTCCAGGCACCGGTACATATTGATCAGCAAGACGAATAAACTCTGTAAAAATATATATCAAGAGTCATTTGTTGTTTCCAGTGTTCACAGTATTCGTAACGTTAATCATGCTTTAGTCACTCGAACAATGGAAGTGTGGGAACTCGATAAGATTAGAACACAAACCCATTTTGGTAGGGCATATTTGCTATCATTAAACTTACAGTCGAACCCCTCATGCACGGACCCTAGCTTGCAAGGACACCATGTCATCCACGGACATTTGACCTCAAAATTTGGCATATTTTAATGTAATTCACGGACACCATGCCATGCACGGTCCCCGGACACCTAATTTAAACCAATTGACAGACAAAGACCCCTAAATATGGAATTTATTCCCACATCTTCTACACATTATGTTGCATCATCGCCAAAGAAAATGAGTTGCTGCACATTATTTTAAAGCAGATTGAGCCACTTTTATGATTTTTTGAATCTTAACTTTTGCCAATGCATTCAAACTATTGATATTGATGCATTTTTATATGTTTCCACATCCTTATTTTAAGAAATGATGTGTAATTAAGTGGCAAGGGATAGGCTGATCTTCCGTGCCAGACCCCTCTTGCAAGGACACCATGCCATTCCCGGACATTTGAGCCAAAAATTAGAAGTGTCCTTGCAAAAGGGGTTCGACTGTACAATGACTAGCAGAAATCCTTATGGTACTTCTGACTTACCAGCATTTGCTTTAAGATCTTCTGGCGTAACCATGACAACGAATCGCACGGCCCGTTCATTTTTGAACATCTCGTATGACCAGCGGCGCACTGATCGAATACACTTAACAGCAGCAATTCCATTGTTTGCGATCAACACCTGAAACAATACCAAAGACTCTTGATTATAATTATCTCGACACCATCATCACTGGCATTTGTAGAAGGATAATCAGCATACCGTAATTGTTGGTGACATTTCTAATTTTCAGACTGTGTTTACACCACCTCTTAATTTCTTACTAATTTTGCACTGTCTGGTGTGTGCACATACAGTGCTCATGCATCCTCTACATTTCCTTCTACATTTCTTTCTGACACATATCGAATATGCTGTGTCAGAAATGAGAAAAAAACGTCACTATGCCTGTATGGATCATCATGAGAGTTACTGACCTTGTTAACGACGAAGTCTCCACCGAAGCGTTTAACGAACTCCTCGGGTGTAGCGACGGAGAAGTCCTTGATGTGTCCGGAGCCTTTAGATCCCTGCCGCCTGTGACTCAGCATCAGATGTGCACCGGACATGGACCTGCAACATCAAACATAAAATTACAAGATGAGGATGGCCGACGGTGACTGTTGACAAATGGACGTTGATAAACGTAAAGTTATGCGGTTGATCGTTTTACTTTTTTGATTACGACATTTTGCTTTTTGCTTTTACTCTTTGATTATACCAATTTTGCAAAGTCCGTATTTTTGTGCTATTTTGCATAAAATATATATATCTTATGAAATAATATTACATCCTTTAAGTTGCCATCTTCAGTCACATTGATATTTTCAATATACAATAAGTACCCTATACCGAATAATTATCATCAGCACATGTACATTAGTGCATGCACATTGCAATATAACGCATAGATCTGCACCGTACCATACTATGGAAATACAACTTCATTGATTCAAGCACATTAAACATTTTAATACACATTGTACACGGTCTCGGAAAAATACAGAAGGAATCAATGAAAACATTTATGATTTTCACTCCCGAAGCTTGTCCAGTCTTTGCCTTTAAGTCCTACATTGTGAAAGCAGTCTATATTTTAAAGTCTTGTGAAAATCAACCAAAGCAAGCTGTAACTACGTGGTTATGTAGGTTAACTTACTGCACAATCTGCGCTGATCTAAAAGTATAAATAAGTTAAATAAATGTTACGCAAGAAATAGAACATAACTTGCTAATTCCTCTGAACGGAATATTTTTGCTTGAACCTGGACCTGCAATAGGCGAACGAAAGAAAGGTAAGCATCCAAAACCTAAGCACAAGAACATCCGAGACCCGCAATAGAATCATCAGCATCGGTCCCAGAAATGGGACTGAAGTGGTTTGCATAAAAAAAAATTGCGAAAAGTTAGCGCCTACCTGTACGGTCTATCTAAGATGCTGCCCCCGTTGCTTTGGCCGTTACTATGGCCATTAGCTCCTTTCAAACCGTTGCCATTGGAAACTGGATTACTAAATACTTCAATCTTGTATTTTTTTGGACCGGTTGCTCCCAAGCTAAACGTAGTGTCACCTCCTGCCTCTAGAGGGCCTCCACCTGCACCGAGAGCAACGCCCTCTTCTGGCACAGTACTGAGCATGCGCTTTGATACAGCAGGAGAGCCCGGCTCTCGTGATCGTTTTCTGTTTACGACAGGCATGACTACTTAGCAGAAAATATCTCAGTAGAAATCTTAAGTCCAAATTATCTCTATGAAAAATATCCAATGCAACACAAATGTGTGTGCAATTAGTGTAAGTCCAAAACAACTGCCACTGTGTGGTCAGCTCGACGGCCAAACCCAAACTACCGCAAAAGTGCGAAACAATTCCATTAAATACCAAGTGATGAACGTCTTACAACAATAGGGACATCAATCTGATCCACATGGCAAACACGTGGATACAATACATAACGTTATATGGGTACATACAGTTAATACCCAACAATACCCACACATAGGGTACGGGCACGGTACCGCCATGTTATGGCGAGTGGGTGGGTATGCTTTTTGTTTACATGTGGGAACACTGCTGCCTTGTATAAAGTTTGAACTGGTTTAAGATATTTTCAGCTGTTTTGTAAGTCTTGGATAGCTGTGTGTTTTAGCGCACGTGTCATCCACACTTATATCCTTAAACGGATTTACAGCGCTTTTAAATGTTATGACACAAACTTCAATTGATGTAAACGAAACAAAACGATACTATCTCAAATGATCAGTTAATCAGTTAAATATAATCTGACGCTTAAAGTTGAACTGACATTTCTAAAATTTCAAAAAAAGGAAGAAAAACGTCAGTGAGAAAAGGTAAGGCTGACTTTTAATATCATAAACTGTAATTCGGTTTTCAATAGTCTGATTCAGCCCATATCTTTATCAATTTTTTCATCCCCTCTTAACGATTGTAATATTTACACATTTTTTCCGAGATTGCGACGTTTCAAATCCCGAGCGATGAACAAACATCTAGATTTGGCGTATCGGTAATAAATAGCGAAGGAAGAAGCCTGTTCGATGTAACAAGAATATAAGGCCAGACCTTTTTATTTGTTGGATTACGTATCATTGGAATAAATTTTTCAGAGCGGCAATTGGAAAAAAATAAAAATAAAAATTGACTTTGCTGTACATTTTTGCATTTTGATTAAAATTCACAAAATTGATGAACAATTTTTCCAAATGATGTTCATTGAAGTGACGGAAAGTTACAATTTTGTATTATTTTGGGCTCTGATTTGTTTTTTGGGTTTTTTTTGATTTCTTCATTTTTGAGAGCGGCGGGAAATGTAATCCAACAAATAAAAAAAGTCTGGCCTAAGCAAGTCTTGAAAGGAAGGGTGAGGTTGAAGCTCGATTAGATAGTGTTTCCCCATGCGGATAAATACGTTAAGTAATAAGTTCATGTACAAGTGTCTCGACCAACTGTTTTAGTCGTAAGTACGAGGAATAATTTACTTAATTCCAAAATAAAATAAAAGCACAATGCGTACTTAGCGTGTTGAGCGGGAACAGCCGCTTCAAGTCCGAGAGTAGCCCGACTGGGGCGTCGTTCTGTCGGCGCTCCCCCGCCAGCCTCCACGGGTACATCCACGACCATGGCAACAGTCCCCGGAGAACAAGCAGAGGCTTCCCCCTGAGAATCACGGTTATTCCCGGGGGCTCCTTGCTTTTCCCCATTGTTGTTCAAACCATTCGTATTCGGGTTCAATTCCTTTTCTACATTTTCATTTGAACATATTTCAGCCATTGCATTAACACTGTCCTCTTCATTAGTGTTTGCTTTATTCTCACTATTTTCATCTATTTTCTCCATTTTATGATGTACATCTTACAATGCAATTGCAGTTCCATGGGCTGTTTTAATATGAAGCACTTTCTGCACTTGTTATGATACACCGTGTGGTGGGAAAAAAGCAGTTTGAGTTCTGAGTCTGAGTTCTGTGGGGAAGGATAAGAGTTTCTCATCCGCAAATAGGTCTGTTTCTTTTGAATTTATAAATTTCAAATATTAAGTGAAATTTTGGTTTGTACCTTACTGTCACTCACGGCCTGAGCTTACATCCTAGCTCGAGTGACGTTTTCATGCTGAAAGACGACACAAATTACTAGCATGTTCACTTGAATAAGAGTAGTCCAATTATCAACATTATATGTTCCGCCATTCCTACGAACACTCATTAATTCCAGCTAATAAACAATTACGTGGATGTCTATCAACAGGCACGGGCGAAATGAACAGATCTTTCACCAGTGAAAAAGTATCGTAAGACGACATCCGTGCACATGCCTGTACATTGCATTATACAGTCAGACCTTGGGTTTATCCGCTCGCTGTAATATGGAAACCCTCACTCAATTCCATCCATCTTTTCTTGGGAACAAATTTCCTTTTTTTTATTGATTTTAAATACTGTTAATCCGGATATCTCACAAACCAGCCAATATTTGGAGGGAACGGGAACGCCGGATAAACGAGGTTTGACTGTACACGTACAGTTGATATCCCTTTAAAAGGCCACTGATTTTCTGAATCCACCCCGGCTGTAAAAGGGGAGTGGCCTCACAAATGAATAATAAAAATAGGAACGTGAAAATAACTGTTTGAAGCTGACTTGGCCGTACATCAGCAGTGGCCTCTCAAACGGGTGACCTCTCAAAGGGATGTCCACTGTTCTGTCTTCATAGTTTTACCGGTACAGTAGAACCTGTCTTGAGCGGCACCTATCTTGGGCAGCATTTAGCGTTTTAAGGCGGTTTTACCCAAACATAAATCCATAATATCCACGTTTATTATACCTGTCTCCAGCGGCATTCCTGCCTCTTGTGGCATTCTAGTCGTCACAAAGTGCCGCTCAACACAAGTTCCACTGTACAACAAATCGTTCAATCTGCAAAATGCTGTTGAAATAAGAATTTGGTATCACGAGTATGTCTTATGTATCCGCTACACCTTTTCTTGACAGCACTTCCAGCAGATATCCATAAATCACAATTTCATCTTTAATGTCTACCTCACTGCTCGTCAAAATCCATAAGTAACAAGGAACAAAGCGCTCTGACAGTTACTGTTCCTGGGTTTCTACAGAAAACCTGTCAATGTATTAACAGTAACGGACCCGACCAACTGGATAATCCACATACAGATTTCTGATAATCTAATGTTTGTCTTTGAAACGACTCAAATTTCTCAATCCGGAATCCAGGGAGAGAATGCTTTTAGCCTCAATCTGTAACGATTCTGCTCTGTAAGAGGCAACATCAACAAATATACAGGTCGCATGAAACAACTAGAAAACCGACATTTGGAGATTATCCATCCGCAGGAATTTCTCGTGCAAATACAATAGAACCTGTCTTTGGTGGCATCGTACTTTGTGACGACCAAAATGCCATAAAAGGCACGAATACCCCTCAGGACTGGTAAAATAAACATGAATAGTAAGGATTCATGTTAGGGCAACACTGCCATAAAAAGTAAAATGTCTCAAGACAATTGTGCTCAAGTCAGGTTCTACTGTACTTTCACTTCCAACTTTTACTTATCAACTGAACTGGTTTAGCCTAAATTTTAAAGCATTATTGTACAATATGTCTTTTGAACTGATCATTGAAATTGTGTCACCGCTTACGTTTCCGAGTCTACAGCTGAAATCTGATAAATGCCATGGCAGTGAGGAATTCTATTAATCAGCACAAAATATAATACATAAATGGTATGATCATCTATTTTCCATATTTGTTCCAGAAGCTATTCATTCGCCAAGCTCTACTTTGACAAAGTAACTAATATAAAAAAATACACATGCAACTCTAAGTGATACTCTTGTCCTTCATCCTGGGTGAAATTTCACACCTGCCTGGGTGAATCATGCGCCAATTTAAGTTCATCTGTTCAAGGACACTATCTTGGTCCAGAATGGAACCTTGGTCAATACAAGAGTATGTAGTTGGGGAAAAAGTATCTGAACCAAAAAAGATTTACAGACACAGAAGCAGAGATGGGTACAACTGACACCTCTACCTTTGTCTCATCAAACGGCTGCGTGTAGATTGAAGCTGTTGTTACAAGAGCTGTTCACAGTCATCCATCAAACATCTGTAAACTTCTCAAAATTCAACCAAAGCGAATTTCACAAATGAACGAGCTCAGGCCGTTAAAGCACGAGTTAAACGTATTTAAATATACGACCTTAGGCCAGAATGGCCAGAATTGTTCTTTTACAGTAGAAGTTAAACGTACTGAAATGTATGAGCTAAGGCCATTACAGCACGAGTTGAACGTACTGAACTATACAAGCTGAGGCCATTACAGCACGAGTTAAATGTACTGAAATGTACGAGCTCAACCCATCGTAAACCTTTAACTGTTTTCCGCATTTGACACAGACCAATAAACTAAGCTTTGGTTTCTTTTCTATTTTGATTCCACTTCAATAAGACTTCTCTCGCAATAACAATTTACAAGTCCATCCAAAGAGACCCGAAATATCTTCAGCTTTACATAATAAGTGCTCCCAAAGTGTCATATTAAATGGAAAATAGTGTGAATCATGTGCAATTTACTGGCAATGTAGTATGCGGAAGTGGCGTCCACTTGTTGCTAGGTAATTAGATTTCCTCCAGCGTTCCTCTCTCTGATTGGCAGACCAGGTCTGCAATGTCAAAGTAACACATAGAGAATGGAAGGGGTCAGTGCTTAGCAACCACCTTGCCCTGGGCAATATAATTCTTCACTTGAAAGTCCTTGTAAAAACTGCAATTGTCTTTAGAAGTGTGACTTGAAATTTATTTCCGTCTACAAGCTCCTGAATTTTTCTCCCCTACTTTCATCCTGAGCAATCTTGCTAAAGGGAAAAGCTAAAAGTGTTAGAATATTCTTTGAATACAAATGGATTTTATGCAAATATACATGCAGGTACGTGTTAGGTCTATTTCTCTGTTGTTATATCTCTCTATATTTTGGGTTACTTGGTTGAAAATGATCACATCAAAACTAAGCTAAGCGGCTATCAGCCTTCTTGGTAAATGCAACATCCTTATCTAGGCACAAAGAAGCAGTCATTTCTGCAGTTGAAACTATAAATTCCGGACCTTGCAAACTACTTAATCTAATATTCTTCACACAAAAATTGAACCTAGCCCAAATTAGGAAGAGACAGTCAAATAAACGAAAAAACATCACTTATTGCACAGCCCGGACAAAACTGAACGAATGTCGACTACACCAATCAACGCTAAGGCCATTTTAATCATTTGGATTACACTGCACTGGCAGAGTATTCAAAGTGGGGCGAGTGGAAAAAAAGGATTGAACATGGTCCCTAAAATGCCAAATTATTCATAAATGTCAAGAGTTTCAAAAAATTTCCGATCGACTTGTTAAGAAATTGATCGAAACGGAGCTACATTATGTACATAACACGTTTCCGTTACGGAACATTTTTTTAAACCTCGATTTCAAAGTGCGCTGGGAAATGTAATCCAAATAATTAAATCAAAATGCCTAACAGACTTTAATAGGGAGGTCAAGCACCACGTTCATTCCATTGTAATACGCGAGAGCTGTACTTAACCCCGCTTCACGTCTAATTCACTGACAACTTTAATGGTCCCAAATCATATTTTAAAATGATAGTAAACTAATTTTACCTCTGTCGACTTGTCATTTGAAAGAAGACAAATATTTTAATCAATTAGAGAGGGGCGAATCAAGTAATACTGATAAAAAATTAATTACTAAAATCAAATTGACAATACTAATAGGTATGAAAGCATCGTGCATCAAATTAAGGGCTATAATAATTGCGATCAGGGTACACCGAAAATACTTCTATCATAATGCAAACCAACATTTAAGCAAGAAATCCGTGCAAATTTCCTACAGGCTACAAATCTCATTCCATCACAAAAATAACATTTTCCGTTCATATTTTACCTTTTACACATCGCATGCTTGTGTTTCTCCACATCAGTTCTGTTGCCATGTTAAGTATTAATAAATTCAATCAAAATTAAGAATTCGTATTTCACATATTCTTACAGCATAGTATTCAAGGGGACATAACACACAAAGTAAAGATGTGTGATTGTACCAACCGTTAAGCGTGTAATAATTTCCAATCCATTGGCAGATCTATAGTGGTTTATAACAACCTGTGTCATGGTCTTTATTCTGTGCAGAAAAGAGTATTGGAATAGGCAGGCCTCGACCTTAACGTCCGTCTTTCCACTATAACAGGCAAAATTTCAAAATGACGGGCAATTTTCAAAAATATGTCCGTCAAAAAGACGGACAAAAGTTGTGAATCTAGTTAAACCTATACAGTACGACTGACACAAATGAGTAACTGACGGACAACGTGGAAATCTTGTCCGTCACTTTGGCGGACGCTAAATTTTGTTACAGTCGAGGGCTGGAATAGGTCTGCCAATGTTCTTTTCCTTTTGGCGTTCACCAAAACTCGCTTTGAACTGCATGGAAAACGGAACAAAACATGCCATGCAAGGAAACTTTCACTAATTATATTGGAGACCAGAACACGATTGAATGTCCAAAAGTTGCGCATGTCCTGGTCAAGCAAATATTGGTGTGGCGGATAAGAGGATTTTCTTCAGAAGGGCGCCCCAGTCAAATTTCCATCAAAAATCGTAAGTTGTCAGATTAACAGTGCAGATTCATAAAGAAAGAAGCTTCAGTAAGTTTAAAGACCCTTAAATGCACCAAGATAACGTGAAAATGAAAATTCTTCACGTTACGTGCTAATAAGGTTAGGATAACTTAACATTATGGATCTGCACTATAAGCGCAGACTCGAAATTTAGGTTTTAGCCTGGGTGTAAGAATCGTCGCCTGTACGGATATTCTTACACCAAACTACAGATTGTTGTTGTGTTTTCAAACCATAACAGTACATTTTAAAAATACACAGTACTCACCTTACTTCATCACTGAAGAAAACGTTACAAAACTTGGTACGGAATGGAGTACGAAATAAAAGACGTATTTTTGTTTTCCCATATTCAAAAATTACTGTGATTCACATTAAATTTTAGTAAAGAAAACATAATAATGTGCTGGGGCACTACACTATTGGCTAAGTATAAAGCTACGAGTTAAAAAGAAAATTTTACTTTCATCCTTTTTTACTGATGTGCATGACACGGGCGAACTCACCTTTTGGACTTGACACAGACTGGTTGTTCATGTTTCAGTGGCGTATCTTCAGGAATCTTGTATACACCATTACTAACACCAGCTCCTCCCAAGTCGTTACTACTGCTGCTCTCATCTCCTGTTAAATACAGATACCAATGAATCCGTAATTGTAGTCTCAATCTTACAAATTCTTCACTTGTCTTAATAAGGTATATAGTCATGTGCATGTGGATTAAAAACTCGCAAAATGACAATAAATTGTTCCAAGCGACAAAGCGATGTTCGACAAGGTGACAGAAAGTTACAATTTCGTGTTATTTGGGCTCCGACCCATTTCTTTCCCCCTTTTTTATTCCTGATTTCATGGAACGACGGGAAACAACAAATAAAAAACAACCCTACGAGGGTAAATAGAATAAATCAACTCACTCGACTTGTCTGCCCCATCAGTTTTCTCACTTTCCGAGCTGTCTAACAGATCCTCGAGGGAGGATCCAGACAGGGAGAACTGGACGGAACTCGGGTGTCCGTTGTCCTCCGGTTGTTCCTCTTGACGTTCCTTAGATTCCATGTTCATCTCCTGTGTTCATCAACTGTCAAGCATCTTTATCTCAAATCAGAGAGATGGTTCATCACTGTATGAAAAGTATATCACAACTTTGAACTACCTGTCTCGGGACCAAAAGGTCCAGTGTTCGAAGTAAGTTGAGAGACCCGTCAGACTACACAGTCAGTGTTTTTGCTAATTTTTAAAACTCGGGACAATTTGTCCCCCAGCCCTAAATTTAGGGGGTCGCATTGCAATTTATGAGGGTCACACACAATGAAATACTGGACAGCAATTTTTATTTTTTTTGTTAAGTGTAGATTATGTGTGTACCGATGAAATATAATACAATTTCTTTTGATTTCTAAATTGTGTAATTTTGAAAATTAATCGGGGAACTTTTTGCCAATAATTTTCAATGCACCACCTGGGTGCACACCCTCAATTTCTGGGGGTTACTTGATAAATTCAGTGCACTTTTGGCACAGGTACGCCTGGTAGCGGAAACACTGCACAGTAGTTCACAAAATACAGCATTTGTACTGTTGCTCCCGAAATTTTAAAATCGATGATTGAAGCAACTTTAGCCAGCCATTGTCTAACGATTGGCTAATTTTGAAGGCTGGGGTCCAGGGTTCGAGTCCCACTACACCTCTACCCCTGATCTGTATTTGAATTCTGTGAACGATAATAATTTACATTCAAAGTGAACTTGTCCACGAAATGAAGAGCCGTGTGAGCTACAAGTACCAGTGGCGGATCCAGGATTTCTCGTAGGGGGGGAGGGTGCCAACCTTGGGGCGCCCCAATTTTTACCCGATTTTAGCGCAAAAATCCCCAAAAACTGCATGAAAATGAAGA
>JBCAUI010532128.1:0-11264 GCA_038406195.1 Haplosyllis anthogorgicola | reverse complement strand
TTGGTGTGGAAAAAAAGTATCGATATAAGCGGGATATCGATATAAGCGATATCGATATATCCGGGGAGGAGTGTACCAAGGTCATTGGGTCAAGTTTAAGGTCAGTGGAATAAAAAAAATGTCCATATATTTGTTGATATCATATGTTCCAATATTTGTTAGTAATAAAAAGGTCAAGATCATTTAAATGTCAAGGTCATTTGAAGCTGGATTTGTTATTTTTTCATGAATTCTTTAATGTTTTAATTTTTTATGTCATTTTAATGACAGTTTGCACAGCGAGCGTTTCGGCCTTTGATTGAAAGGCATAATTCCCTAATTATCTAGGATGCCATTGAATTTGTTCATGTAGAACGTATCGTTTTTGAACAATTTGTAAAATTGATGACTGGAAAAATGTGGAGAGAACGAAGTGGCGGGTTTAGTGAGTTCTGCCATGGGGATTAAAGTTGTAAACCACTGTACAAAAACTGATGGTTTGAATTGAGGCAGTACATAAACTTTTTCAATTTTTGTATCATTTGTGCGGAGCCCTGATACGGGATTGTATGGCTGATAAAGTTAAACTTTGCTGTCACGTACGTACGCAAGTTGATAAAATTGATCACAAATTGGTGTTGAGCTCATAATTTTCTACGTTCATGTGAACACAACACGGAAATATGTTTATTCCAGCTTGGTTATTTACACCTAGGCTATCTGTTAGCAAATTCTGTTCATTAGTCATATTTTTCTATGGAAGTGTTTGTGAACTCAATAATATATCTGACACTTGTACACGATACAAGTAAACGACATGGAAATATGTACGGTATATCTGCAGTGTAAGAGGGAGAGTATTTCTGTGTGTACCTTACAATTTTAACAAGGGAAATGTGAGTTACCAGGAAAATGAAACAGACGTTATTTGAAAAATAAGCATGCAAGATTATTTAACATTTTGGAATTTCCAAAAAGGTTATTTCACCGAGAAACAATAGCAGGGCCCAACCGGTGTAGCGGCCAAACGATACCAACGCCAAACATCATATTTTGGAGGGGCATGTACAAGTTGCGATATTTAAGTACAACTGACGAAAAGTTGGCTATTTTACCAACTAACCTAAACTCGGCAATTTAAGTTAATCTTGAGGCCATTTACAGACGTTTATTGATCTGTTCATAGCTTAAACAAATTTGGCTTCATACAAATTGTACCCTGGATATAAATTAGTTGGTGAGTACAGTTTGGACTGTTATACCGAAAATCAGCTATTTCATTGCAACTTTGTAATTCCGATACCACAATATCCCATATTAGGTTTTAATTATTGCTGAATTACACAGGAATAACAGATTTGCAGAAATTGACGAACAACATGCACAGATAGTTTCGTGTATTTACAAATTTCAGAGTGAGACCATTCAACGAGACACTATTCCGACTTACAATCCGTTCACTGAAGAGTCTCATACAACTTAAAAACCCTTGTCATTAATCTTTACGCACAGACGTCGTTTTATGCGAGGTAATAACTTTATTTACATTGTCTACGCAAATAACCAAGTTTACTGTGGAGCACATAATCGTAACAGCTGTACAGTATAACGTAATATCAAAACGTGTAGCACCTATACGTTTACCTATGTACTGGAATAAACACAAGTATGAATCCTTTGATTATTGAGAATGATTTTATGACTTTAACTGGATAGAACATAGTTTTTTGGATACATTAATGACTTTCGTAGACAAATGTTGCATTTAACATGACCAGGTGCAAAGTTAAAATGTAGTTCTTAAATCGAAATGTATCCCCATCTATTCACAAGAGGTACAAATTAAAAGCATACTAGTCTTTCATAAATGGGACGCAGACTCATTATTGAACTAGATTATTTTATCTGAATATCCATTTTGTTTTTTATTTTCCATTTTTACATTCAGAATAAGCTTTAACGGTTTTACAAGGAGATATTGAGAGGCTTACGATTGTCAAATAATTCTCATTTCTTGTGACTTTCGGTGTACATATTAGTCCGTATGTAAAACAACAATATGTACTGTACAATATATAAGGAAAATCGATATCACATTTGTTAATATAATTGTTACATCACATTACTTTGTACTTTCACACTTTATGTTCCGATTAATGAGACGAACAAGGTGTAACTGGTACTTCGTTAAATAACTTAGTTACCGCGGGCTTGTGTGGCACGGTTCGAAGAGACAGACTTCGTTTCTTGTCACAATTTCGTTGAGTCTGTTTCAGGGATGCCATGCATGGTCTGTCGATACGTAAATGGCTGCAAACAATACACCTGAAAAATACAACAATGTATGTATGAACATGTTCACGGCAGGGTACGGATAGAAATTCATATAGGCGTATTGCATTTGACGCTGTCAAAATTCTACAAATTCGACAAGTCTTACACTAGTTAAGCAGCACTACCATGCTACCTTTTCAGTTAATTATTTTTGATTAAATTACTGTGTTGGTTTTCCAGCTGTGGATTTCTCGATGAAGGGGGCGCATACAAGTACTTACTTTATCCGAGGGATAAAGTCCGAAGTCTGCAGGTGGATTAGCAATGACATATCTGTTGTAAGATCCGGCAGAAGGGCGAGGGTCTATCTGTCGATACAAGCCAATACACAGGATTCCACAGTGCTTCAGGGCATTCGTAAATAAGTATTCATAGTCGTTGTCCTGCAGAATGATTTATTATTAAAGATTAATTACAAATCAGATGAAAAGTATAATAGATGTTTGGACTGCTATAAGAAGTTGAGATTCTCGACTATTACATGTAAAATTTATGTTTTGTTGTGCAAAATAGCCAGATACTGTTGCCGCGTTTGTTTTCTTTAGTATTTCATTTCCCGTGTGCATTATGAACTGTGATGTAGGAGGTGCCGCCACCATGCGTGTGCCAGTAAAATCCAGGAAACTAAAATAACTTCTGGATGAAGCACTCTGCGTGAATTGAAATAACATGACAATAATAATTTATATGACGTTTTCACAGTAGTACATCAATTTTGGTATCAAAAATCGCGATGCTCAAAGAAAACTTTTGTCATCGGATTTCCATTTCTTTATGTTTGTGTCGCTTCTAAGATTGACAGCTATATCTGACAATTAGCCAACAGTTCTACTGTTAAAGAGAATAGTTCTTAAGGTTATGTTCAGCGACGGATCCAGGGGGGAACTTGGGGGCGCGGGCCCCCCCAGCCCCCAGTTCTGGGGCCCAACTTTGGGGCCCCAAGCACCTCAAAACATTCAAATGAGACTATATGTTGCAAAAAATTTTAGCCTCGCTTTGCTCAGCATTATATTTAAAAATTAATTTTCTTAAAATTTGCCTGCCTCACTGCATTTGGCATCATTTTCATTAGAATGTCTCCAAATTTTTTTCTAGTCTTGCTTCACTCAGGATACCCTACACTAAAATAACTTCAGAAAAATTATACATAAAAAGGTCCTCCCTAGAAATACAGGAGAATGCATATTTGTTAATGAAAACTCCGAGGGCTTCTGGGGTCCCCACCCTGTTACTTGCTTGTTGTGTTCATGTGACTTTGCTTCGCTCCATCGGCAAATATCAACAAGTTGGGCCCCCCCCCTTGACCAAATCCTGGATCCACCCCTGATGTTGTATGCAGTGTTTGAATTGACATGGTACACATATTATTGAAATGATCAGTGTCTTCACTTTACATTTCGAGGTAATATCAGCGTTTTCATAACGTTATTTCAACCTGGTAAAAATCAAGGAATTCTGTGATTTTATTTAATTTAGATATACAGGGTCTGTTATTTGGTAATAATAACCAAATTATCGACTTGTTTTCCTGGAAATTTTCAGCCACACTTCGCTTGGCATAAAATAAACTACGACAGTTATTTTTACACATGTGCTACCTGGGGAAATACAAAAACCACATAGTGATGACCATTCTTAAATCAACTACGGTAAAGTGTGTTAAGAAACAGACCAAATACAATACATTTCAGTACAACAGGTTGCAGAGAATTCCTTCCGTTTGAGACAAACTTTCTCTTCACAGGCTTTCCTTTCAAACTGAATTTACTGTCGTTTTTCTTCGCATGTTTGGAAAATGTTTAAAATCATGGAATTTCTCCATAGACAAAATGTAAGAACTGTATCATATCCTGGGTTTCAGGAATTTCTAGTTATGGAGCTTTTATATTTTTAAATATCAGGATATCTGTAGCCATCGTTGTGAACTTTTGTCCCATGTCCCAGACCTATTTGTCATTTCTTGGCTGTGTGATTGTGGTGTTAGTCCTTTGATTTATTAAGAGGCAAACAAAGGTATCCCATCAAGGTTTACTTTTTATGTACTCACACTGAAGTTTACTAAAGGCTCGTCTTCCAGAGGAAGCAGTGCAACTCTTGATCGATTCCTGGCCATCTGTACACTTTCATCATCAGCCGTGCTGCCTTGAACAAGTCCACAACCCTCCGCCAGAATCTGTTCCAACTCCTGGGTGGCGCCTCCTGTGATCAGAGTTCGTACTAAGTTCAGGGCATCGCTGTTGAAGAAAGCCTGAAAAAAAACCCCGAAACGGTAGATTACGTTAATATTGGACATATGCATACTGTTTGAGATAAGTCTTATTAACCTAATTTGATGATTTAACTGAACTTGTCCCATTGCTCGCTAACTACTGTAATCCACAATGACATCTTACGTCAGTCGATTTCAAGAAATTGTGCAGTTTGTTTCGTACATACCGTGCTCATGAGAGAATCGAGAACACTTGCCGCAAAGGCGCGGCCACATGCGAAGGGTTGTGTCATGTAGAGAGGTGTCTCAGGATCGTCTTCATCGTCTTGATCCAAGAACTGCACGTTGTAATCATTGGCTGAAGAATGATTAGACAATAATTATGCGGTGTTTTCTCACCCGTAATGTATTAATACATAGCAACATAAAGCTCCATGCTGGAAATGTTACTTTGCCAAAAAAAAAGTTTCAAATTCAGCATCGCATTCGTTACTGAATCCAAGAATAGGCGCAACTTGATAGTCAATTATTATTAGCGAAAATTATAGTTCTGGCATCCAATACCCCCCAACAAGAAATCTTGGATTCACCGCTGGTGACAGCCTTTTAATTTTTGACAACACTCCATAAGTTTTTATCCCCACACAACATACGAAACATTTTACTCATAGATAAGCCCTCAAAACGTGATATCCTTTGTTCTGTGAATGATAGTGAGGATTACTGACCGAGTTCTGTCACCATAGGAATACAAGATCCGGTGGTTGGTCTATGTTTGAGCCCAGAAACTCCTGACGAGCCTGCAATTAGCATTTAAGATTATTAATCCAGTTCAAAGGCATTTTTGATTTTACATGTAATTCGAGACGCATCGCAAAAACCACTCTTGTCAGTATCTGCTCAATAAATTAGAAATATTAGAAAATTATTATCTTACATTCTAACTAATAGCTTTGTTTTATACAATGGGAAATCTGAATAATAAGGTTGTGTTGCGTGAGATCTAACCGATTTAATTGCTGATTGAGGTTTTATTTCGTCTCGTTTCACTGCACAGCCGATAAAACATCCTTGTTATCCAGATTTCATAACACGACAGTAAAATAGGGTTATCTGCTGGATGTGCAGTATATGATACAAAAAGTATAAGTAATATTTACACTAAACTATCGTCTACAAATTACACTATATTCATTATTTATTCTGATAATTTCCTGTAACTATTTAAGAAAATTGAAAGCGCATTTAGATCTACTTATTTGTTTAATAATCTTCTTGTAACTAAAAAATCATTTCTAATTTATCCCTATATATGACAGATGTGCTTTGGAATTAAAAGCATGAAATAAAACAATAGAATCACGACTCGTTTTCTATCAACTTTATGAATTTAGCGACACACATCTATTTATTACACTTGCTATTCGTTGTTCTTACCATCCGGAGATTTACATTGAATCCCTGAGGTTTTGGTTGGACTATCATAGTCTCCTGAAGTTAATTTACACAAAGTTAATCTGACGTTCCGCTGTTAATTGATCTAAGTAATTAACTAATTTAATCTTCCTTCATTAAAAAGATAATTTTAAACCATGTTTATATATCACTGTATTTGAAATGTACCGATTGTTAGTTGCCATAAAGATCTGTTTGCTTTTGTAACATTTATAGTCACGTCAAAACGAGATATTATCTTGTCGATTTGTTTGTGTGAAAACAAAATTTGAGTTATTGCTTTATGAATGATGACAGGGAAACTCATTTTAAGTACCTCTTACAACTTGCGTAAATTTCAGAATAATGTCTCATTAATTAATTACAACGCAAATAATCATAACAATTTAAAAGTCAAGCCTTACATTTAGCTAATTCTGTTTACATGTTTACAAAACCAAAAGAAGTTTAATACTTATCTTTCATTAAGTCAATTTAAAATAAATAAAGAAACAAATCGACAAAATAACATCTCGTTTTGACATGACTAAGCCATTGGTGTTTTAGAACGGGACTGTGTCCCTTTGCATGGAGCAAATATTGTTCAAAGAAGTTTGCGTCAAACAATTACTCAAGTTTAAGTATGATGATATAAATTTACCGACATGTATCGTAAGAAAAATGCAGAGGGATTTATCGCAGGCATCTAAGCTGTAGCGAGTGCTTTGGGGACCTTTGAAAAAATAAAGGTAGGTGGTATAACAAAGCACTTACGTCTTCGAAGTAAAGCTAACATAGCTAAAGTTTTCTTCGGTGAACCCTTCCAGATATCCGTTATGTTCTGAAAGGTCATTGTTTTGATGTTGAGTGAACACAGGATGGCTTCCTTGTCTATGAGGGTCGGATCCTCTGTGGAAACGTCATTGGCACTGAGGATGACGCACATGTGGCACTGGTTAATTTTCACAGACCGAAGATCTGCTCTGTTTAGTGGCGAACCCTGTTATTAGAGAACAAGAAAAAATATTACAGGTGAGATTAAGAATCAAGTAATCAGCCAGTAGATTTTTCAGAAAGTACATATATCGTAAATGTCTAATTCATGGTGCATGCGCGATCCACTTATTTTCAGGTGTGCACCTCATTTAAAAGTTAAGTGAAGTTAATTAACAAGATTTCCCTTCCCAAACATCTGAAACTGTTGAAGTAAGATGGAAATAACTCCCTCTACCTACATGTTAACAATGAAAAGTGCAGCTATGAGTAAAATTGTAAATGTAAATCAGCTGAAAAAAAGGGGGTGCACCATAATTAGGGCATGCACAATGAATTGGAAATTTACGGTATATACTTACGCTGTGTCGAAATATACATTGGGTGTTTCACTAATTTTGGTAACTTTAGACTTTTTGGAAAACCCGGAATGATAAGAGCATGTTGCGCATCTTGCAACTGAAGAACATGTTTGAAGCACAACACTTCCATGTCAGGGTCTTTCCATTAAACTTACCGGTTTAACGTATATTTCAGGGAAATTACATAATGTATCCCATTCGTCATGCAGAAAGCCTTCATTCCCTACTAGCACGATGGATTTCAATTCGTTTAACCTGGAAGCATGTGCAGATGTACTTTGGAATTAAAAGCATGAAATAAAACAACAGAATCACCACTCGTTTTCTATCAACTGTATACAGATCTATGAATTTAGCGATAATGTATTAACGTTAATAAATGTTAATATGTTAGTTTCTGACTATATTTGAGTTGTTACTAATTTGTTTTAAGATATACATCAAAACTTATTATACTACTTTTTTGTGAGTGTATCTCAATACAAAACGAATATTGTTAATAAACAAACAACGTCAGAACTTTCTGGATATTAATGTGACAAGGCTAATTAAAAAAAACCGACGCACTATTCTTTCATTTAAAATTGTTAGTATGGGGTATGAGTTTAGAAAAGTAGATTGGAGCTTAAAGGAATGAGTATTTCAGTTTTAACACATAAAGAGTCGATATGGAAATAACTACGGTTACCTGAGATTGGAGGACCGTAGTGGCATGAGAAAGTTGCACAGGCCCATTTGTGGAGATTTCCTTTCAGCAAATATACAAACTATCACATGATTTTTAAGTCGTTTGAGCACCTCTCGATTGTTACGATGAGACTGCAATACATGAAAATATCAATTGTTTTTATTTGTCTTATATTATATTGATCTGATATTTTGATTTTCTCAGCTACTTTTCAAATATGCCGAACATACTGTCCCGGATCCCTGTTTTTGGTGTGGTTTTTTTTGGGGGGGGGGGAGCGGGGGCAGTACATTCACTCAGTTTTGAGGGATTGATACGCTATAGCTACGATAGGTCCTTGTTTAACACTGGAGTTTGTATAAAAAAAACTGTTGTAAAATTTAAAATACCTGACGTAAGTGCAATTTTCCAGAAAATCGAAACCCATGTTTTGATATCAGTTTTTAATTCTTTCTATCACTTACATGACAGTTTTGGGCCCTACATTAATTGGTAGTATAATAAACAACAGGTGGTCTTAAACACTTCGAACTCATGCCGAAAACCCCATGATTTCAATCATAACGACATTGAACATTAGCCACGGCAAAAATCCTGAAATTCTTACCAATATGACCGTGTCATATGGTCTGGGTCTGCACCAATGAAACAATGCTGTCGAATCGAACAGCTCTACCGGAGGTGAAGAGGATTTCTCGGCTTTGTCTGGATCCTTTTCATCGTCTCCGTCACCTTGATCCCCAGATGTACCCTCCTCCCCAGTATGACCACCTCCTCCTGGATCCTCGCTTGAAGGAAAAATATTGAAAATCTGAGTTGCAAGAGCGATTGATGTTTCCATATCTATTGGTATTCCTTATTTTCCTGGACATGAAAGGAAATTTACAGGAAAGTGGCGTACTTATGGTTATTATTTAAACACAAAGGCACTCGTATCATATTTTTATAATGCTGATTTCATTTTAAATAACCAAAACATTTATTAAAGTGAACAAAGGTGAACGCATGCAAACAAGAAAGTTAAATGTCTTTATGGGAAGTCAGTCTTGATCAATTTATTTGTCGATACAAATGCTTTCAATATGAAATGAGACGTACCCTTTAGTTGGATTGCCATTAGGGTCAACGTGATCATTTTTGTCTTTCATTTCAATACTTTCCCCACTACCTCTCTCAGATTCATGTAGATTTCCTGATCTAATATAGTGATAATATATAATATAATAGAGCTGAATGTATGAAAGATACTGTCACTAATTTGAAGTGAGTAAAATCGTAGCCAGGTACTGAAATTGGTTTTCAGTGGCAGTCCGTCATAATGGAGATTTGTCTTATTTCTTTAGTCTACTTAAGCAGATTGGACATATTTGGTAGACTGGGTTGAATAAGCAGGGAAATATATGTGGCGACACCGACGTCACCGTAAGTGGAAACCGGTTCAAAATTCAAAATTTCAACAACCTCCAGGTCTTTCGGGGATTACGTGCCCAGGCTCTGGGTACTCCGGCACTGGCGGATTTAGAGGGGGGCACAGGAGGCGCCCCCCCCCCTCTACGGCCAAAATTTATTTAATTTTCATGCAGTTTTTGGCAATTTTTGGGTGAAAATAGGTGAAAATTGGGTTGGCGCCCACTCTATGGGCCAGGTGCCCCCCGTAGGGAAATCCTGGATGCGCGACTGTTCGGGGCCCACTCGCAGGATCTCCGTGGCTCTCGGGAACAGGTGGCACACTCTAGGTTACTTTTAGTAATGTCTCCTGGTGACAGCTTGATGCATGCGCTTTAATTGTGACATCATCCTAACATTCTATGTTCCATGATATCACATGCGCCACATCATCACTGGAGTGGTATAAAACAGCTTGTGCAACATCTCTCATTGCTTTTGCTCACTTGCTCTGTACCGAATACCCTCGAGCTTAAGCCGATCCCACTTACATGGAAACCGATCACCCTGGCACATGTCCACATGCTGAGCAGCCTCATGTTGCATTGCTGTCCTCTAGTGTAGGGTCCTTGCCCCAGACATTTCCAAATAAAACCTGTTGTGTTGTTATTCTTTCCTTGCATTATCACCATAGCATCAGCCGGGACCTGAATCCGGCCCTACTGTTAATCTTACGTTTCCAGGATTCTCTGCCTAATGACTGGTATAAACCCCAGACTAAGCAAAGGACAAGAACCGCCACCTCTTCGTAGCCAAAGACACCTCGGGCCTGCGATTGTCCACGGGTTCCTTTACCCGTAAGCACCGAGATCGTACTCTGTTACGGGCAATACGTGACATATACACTACTTTCAGTCCATGACTAATAATAGTGCGTTGAAATGGACTAAATCTAGTATTTTGTCATTGACAATTATCATTTATTTTACTGGTAATAGTACAAACTCCCTGCCTTATTTGCCTAATTTGCCTAATCGAACACGTGAAATACATTAGAAAATCTAGGTAGTTTAGTAGGTGGTGTATGTGCATGTACGTTAGTACCCGTAGGCATTTGTCAGTGTAAGGTTACCAAGTCGGGAGTTTTCGGCAGTCATGATTGTCGATAAGCTGACTGGCATTCAATACAGGTAAAGGTACGATCACTAGGGTCATTGGCGGATCTGGGGGGGGGGGCACAGGAGGCGCCCCCCTACGGCCAAAATTTTCTTCATTTTCATGCAGTTTTCTCAATTTTTGGGCGAAAATAGGTGAAAATTGGATTGGCGTCCCCCCCCCCCCACGGGCCGGGCGCCCCCCGTACGGGAGATCCTGGATCCGCCAATGAGTGTCAAGGTTACGTAGTAGGAAGGTAGGTAAACAAGTATAAATGGTTAAATGATGTGAATTATGATTGCAGGCAAATAGTTGGAACTAAATAGTTATGTTGTAACTTTGTATCTTACCCATTGACACTTTTATGAGATAGAAATCCCGCTTCGTAATCTTCGTCATCAATTGTAAGTGTACCGTTAACCGTTTCCACCGGGGACATGGCTTTCACTGTGCATCAAATAATAAATTCATTACAGGCATGCGGCAAATGCTAATCGTCACAAAATACTCTTGCAAATTGATGACATAACATATCTGGGATGATATATGTAAAAAGACTAGAACGATAGTTCTTAGACTTCGAATATAGTTGATTAAATCTGGTACAAAAATACATGCAGTCTCATAAAAGGTGCAAGTTGAACTGTAACTGTAATCAAAGATGGCTACTAATGATGCTAATGTGTAACTCTAATTAACCAATAGGATAGTCTCTAGACTGTCA
>JBCAUI010532117.1:0-11264 GCA_038406195.1 Haplosyllis anthogorgicola | reverse complement strand
AACATCTGAAAAGAAGGCTTCATGACCAGAAAATATCACTTCAATACATCATAATCCAGGCAGAAGGGGAACCTGGTTACAGTAAAATAATTGAAAAGGTTTGCTGAAGGATATTTCATATTGCTTCATGTCACTTTTTTCAGAATGGCTCTATATAATTAAAAGAGTTGCTGTATGTGAATAAATAATCATTTAACCGTTGATTTACAAATGATTGCATATGCGCCGTTTTCCGTTCTTATTGAGAAAGACCAAGTAATTCACATTTTTATCAGACAAAATTTTCCTCATGCAAGAGCAATGTTGTCAGTTTGTTGTCATTTGCTTATCTGTGTATGTATTCAAGATGCATGCAGATACTAAAATAGTCCAGTGTGAAAGCCACAATACTCAATCTGCCCAGGTAAATCAGATATTTTCCACAGTGGAAAAGAACGTACAAGGAACAAAAGTAAACACAGGCTACATGTCTATTAAACATGTCTCCTTTTCTCAAAAATATCTGGCATAAATACCGGTTATCATTTAAGATCATCTTAGATTATTTACAGTAAAGAAAAAATACAGTCCCTGATAGTAGTGTGTATTCTTATCAAATCGACTGCAAAAGGAATAAAGAAATCACTTTCTAATCAAAATCTTCTACTACATCATTTGTTCCCTGCCATTTTCGGACAAAAATGTAAAGAACATTTAGTAATGGCTCATGCAGACATTTACCAGTTGCCCATGCCCAAGGGAATTGTGGGTGAGAGGAACTTCCTGTTTTACAGGCAAGTTAATGATAGATGGACTTCCTCGTCATTATTAGGTTATTATGAAATACTGGTTTACTGGTTATGTAAAAGATTGAACAAGCATTAATATTTGAACACTTCCTTGCTAGTTTACATCATGGCATGTTAACATGGATATCTAAATCTGCTTTAGATCTATGGTAAAATTAATTTTAAAAATCTAAGAATACATCATGCGTGACTGAAAATGTTTAATAATAAAATATTAAAAATTAGATTAAGTTTGTGACATAGTATGATTCATGTCACATAAGTGAGTCTGAAACATAGGAAAGTGTTAGCTTTACAGAAAAGAGACAATCATTATGGTCAATTCATTAATGATCAGTATTGATTGATTTTTAATTAGTTCAATGTAGGAATACATATCTTTTATCTATGTAATATCTTAAAATGTGACAAAAATAGGATATTCTAAAACCTTTAAATTACATGGTATTTATGATTGATTGGATTAACAGGATGTAAACCATCAGAATCCACAGTGGCAATAGAGAAACAATTGCCTGACTATTTTGTGATCAAACACAATTATTCTGCCAAGCAAACTTCATTACAGGTAATTCAGCTTTCAGTGCCTCAATAAGGGACAACAAGTGGTTGGGACACTGCATAATGAAATAAATGTTTAGGACATAATCTTTACCTTTATTGAAAATTGTTGGAAGGAATCAAGGAAAAGTATTTTCAAATAATTACAAGATAAATTCATGGGCAAAATCTTGATAAAAAGAAAATAAAGAATGACAATGTTCTGATGCAGAGCTTAGACATACAACCTCTTGTATTTATCTGTGACAAAAAGACTCAACAGCCTGATACAAATCCAGAGTCTGTTTCCTAATTAGATGTAATAACATGAGTTTCCTTTTAAAGAACCAGGTAAAACCAGTTAGTGTGTTTAGTGCATTCTATACTAGGTATTACAGGACCCTTTTACACTGATGTTACTTTCTGCTTTATTTTATTTACTTTAACATTTCAGTATTTCCATATTCACACTAGCATGTTTAACTCTGCATGCTGCAATGTTGCACATGTATACAATTGCACAATATTGATAAAACCATAGTGACAGAACCATGATAGTCTGGATGCAGGTCTTGCACAGACTTTCCTTAAAAAAAACAGCATGAGATTGACTTTTGCCAAACATAAATTCAAAATAACGGTTAGAGCAATTCGGGATGATCCAAACCCTTAGTCCAGGGAGGGGAAAACATTTTAAAAATCATTGGTGGGTTAGTTAACACACCCTGGAAAGCTTCTCTGGGTGCTCAACAGGAGACTTACTAAACCAATGACTTGTGTATTTTACAACATTTTCATGCAACTTTTAACTATACCAAAGATTCACCAAGTTTAATGTCATCAAAATGATGATATTATTTCCACATAATTCTTACATTTGCTTACACATATTTGAAAAATCATCCTTTACTGAAAGATTTGTCATTTTATTTTGGCATTCAAGATTGATGTTTTGAGAACACATGCAGTGAGCACTCTGTGATAGCAATGTCTTTCTCAAAATAAGTTTTTGAACAATAGCACATCAAAAACTCGACGTGGAATTCTTGTCCTAACTTTTCCTCTTTCCTTTTTCAAATTGATAGGAATTTCTAGAGTTGGAGATAATATTGAAGAAATCATGGAAATGCTGCACCTCTGAATTCACTTACATTATAAGTTTTTGTTTTCTGTTTGATAATTGTACTATCTGTGTATTTTAAGACTCTTTAGACAGATTTTTATTCTATTTTACCTGCTTATTTTTAATCAACTCAGTGCAAATGTGACAGAAACGATGCAATGGGACCCAAAGACAAAACATGACAGCATAATTTGACACAAAGAAGTGAGGAAACTGGACACATGTCCTAATGGAAATGGAAACTTGACAGACATCTTATCAAAACCCATCCTACACACATCTACAGAAAAATATGTTATTGTAAATCTTTGATATCCTTCTTTGTTATCTCAGTCCCTATTTTTGGGACAATGCAAATCCAAAGTACAGCTGAGGATTTTCTTCCTTCTTTTGTTCTGTGTGGTTCCAAATTGATATGAATTTCAAGAGCTGTAGAAAGGTTTTACACATTATTTACACTTAGATGAGAATAGAATAGTTGGTTATAATAAATTATTTAATACTGTGAATTTTCTTGTCCTTATTCACAGCTACAAAGCCACTGTTCTTACTCTGCCTCCAAACATTCAATTCCAAGGCTTGGACGACCAGTCTAGACAAGTCGATGGTCGAGTTGTGTGTCCCGACTAGTCGACTAGTAATTGACTAGTCTATTTCCATTTAAGGCACATGACCAAAAAAGGTCATCGATTACATTATTCATAATATGTTGACCTAAATAATACAAGAAATAGAAAATTGTGTAATCAATTATATGAATATATCAATTATATGAATGCTCTTGATGATGTAAAATTCATTAAATGTGAGTGTCTATTTTATTTGTGGGTCAGCGTACATGTCTTTCCCTCAACAAATAACAAGCACACTAGACACGACTAGTCGACTAGTCTAGACTAGCGATGCACCTGACGAGTCGACTCGTAAAATTGCTAGTCGTCCTTGCCCTATTCAATTCCTTGAAACCATGAGACAACAATGCATATTCCACATATTTACTTTATGCTAATTTCGCACCATTATTTTTGCAGTGTGTACATAAAATTTTCCTGTTGTATGCACAAAGTTTTTTTCCAGCCTGAGGGTCTTGCATTTCAAGACAAATATAAATATCCGTTAGGCATTCTGCACCAAACCAATGCGTTAAACGGAATATCTACATCAATGATTGAAATTATACCAAATCATTCATATTTGACTGTAATTAATTTCATAGGAAACATTATCAATGAAATACTCACAAATTGAAAGCACGCAACGATAGTTACATATGAACTTAATAAATTATACTTATATTATCTATGATCATTTTTATATTTTAAATTTATAAATTGACTTAAAAAGGCACTGCAGTATCAGCAACTTCTGTTTTGCTTTGTTGTTTATATTTCATACAAATTGATGCATAAGGATAATCAAGGTTCTGAGTGAGCTGATTCAAGGTTGAAATGATTCCTTCATGATGTGTAAAATTTTCACATGCAAAATTGAGATTATCTGTTAACCACTGCTTCTTGCATGTAAAGAACTAACTCAAGAAGAAAGTATATTTGGCCATGTAGAGTAAATAACAACACAAAATAATATCAGACATGTGTATGCTATTTGTTACCAGGGAATTACCAGGGCAAATTCATTCAGAATCTATGAGGAATAATACTAAACTTGCAACTTGTAGACTTTGCAATGCCACTTTGTAGAAAATGCAGATATATTGTTTAAAACTATAAAGAGAGTAAATAGCAAAGAAATTAGTTGCATTACACTTTTAAGATACATTAAAATACATTTGTAACACTAGCACATTTTAGCAGATAACATTACTATACTAACATGAATATAGCTGTAACTTAAAGGGCATTACATTCACAGATGACTCTAGAAGGAAAATGAATAGATGTATATTGAGACTAAAGCTCTCTTTGTCTCACGTTTCTTACATTCTGAACTGATTCTTTCATGATGATTACTTTTATAGCAAAAGATAAAGTAGATGTCAGATGAGAATAGCTTTTTCATTGTATTTGTATTTCTTTTGCTGCATTAGAAGTCAGTTTTACTCTATGTATGAATGTATGAAGGGTAACAAAGGTTGACAGACAATATTAACATGTCAACAATGAGAATCTGTGAGAAGTACAGCTGTAGAAAATGTATTCCTTATTTAGAAGTATTCCTTGTGAGGGTAACACTGAGGCTAACAGTATGTAATGTACATTTCAGCCTTTCACTTTCATGTCTGAAAACCATCTCTTCATGTCTGAAAACCATCTCTTGTAGCAACTCAACCTTTCATGTTGATTACTTCACTTTTGGTGATTGCTAACTGCATAGCTTTAGTCTCATTCTTTACAAAATAGATTTCTTTGTAAATTTACATGAAACTTGTGTTTGTATTTCAACAGTACAAGGAATAGCAATATTATAAATTGTTTAATTGATTAGTATTAAACCCCCATTAAATCCTTTTTTATGCTTTGTGAGATAAAATTTACATTTAGATCCTAGTGAGAACAAAGTTTCCATCTTCAGTCAATTAATTTGTGTGATAATGAAAATTGTGTAATGTGGCAATTTCTACTCAAGAGCATTTTGTTTCAAAACAAAATTGAAGAAGAAAAACAAGATGATATGATAGGAAAAAAGATTGAGACATGCCAAGTGAAACAACCCTTCCACAGAAAAACTTTCAACAAGTACACAATTATCTATTAAAATAATTATATCAAAATGCATCTTTTTGATTATATTGAGAGAAAAATTGATTTTATTCTTTCAAATACAGTATTTGTAGTGATAAAGTAAAAATTTCTGTTGTTATTGTTTTGTTTGACTTACATAGCAACACTTAGGTGTAAAATTGGTACCTGGTTAATTTGGACAGGAGACAAGAAATAAAAAATGATCTTGATAAACTATCGTCCTTTCTTTATTTCATCAGATAAAAAACGAAATTTCAATCCCTACACTGTAAATAAATTACTTCCTCTCTTGATGGAAAGAGTCAATTTACCCAGACATCATGTTCAATTAGGAACAATTTGATTTTAGTGAGAATGAATCATGTGCTTGTTGCCCCAAGGACTTTTCCCTATCTGTCCACAGCCAAATATTTTATGGGACAATGGAAAAAATGTGTTTGATTGCATTATTAAGGTCAAGTGTGTGAATAAAGGTAATCAGTAATGAAAAATCCATAAAAAGTATATTAAGTATATAAACTTACACACTTTTTGGTTGGACCAGGCTCCATTTGTGGGGCTACTGATTACCCCTGTTTTAGACTTCGTGCGACCTTCCCAATGGATTTCAAATTATACACTTACTCACGTAGTTACTGATTAGCTTATTTACTTACTTACAAAGACTACTTAATTAATTACTAGTTTAGCTGTAAATAATTAGTAGATTAATTAGTTGATACAGTATATACACTGACCCAACCGCATTGATGCACAAACACGACAAATGTCAGAACAAGCAACAAATGTCTATTTTGATCTTGTTTGTTCGGCACAAATACAAACACGTAATAAATTTTTACGTCGCATTATATTGATGCCCCTGTGATGGATCGTGTGATGGATCGTGCAACGAGTATTTGCCATGTAACTTCAACAGTATTTATAAACATGTCTAGATAAACACTGTACGAACCACGCATTCAAACCAACCAGGCTTTACAAATTTGAAACTGATAATTTATTATAAATTCTCAGAGCAAATGCCAACGCGTTTTCATACACTTATCTTAAAACAATACTGGCGTTGAGGCTTCGTTGACCTGTTTGAATACGTTGAATGTCAAACATGGCTCAGTTGAATTATGAAACGCAAAGACTAACTGCCCAGGGTAACTGCACTATGCGAGCTCAATGCATCCTCGACGCAGTACCTGCACGAGCGTTTAAGGTTATGAAAACGCCATGGAAATCATTCAGTACAGGCAAATAGGCAATCCTACTGCGGAGATATGTTTGTAAATTGTCCAAATCAAATTGAATGGCTTTTAAAGCAATACCATTTAAAAATATATCGAAATCATTTTATGTAACCAATATGAATATATAATCAATATGAAGATATAATCAATATTAAGCAACAATAAATCTGTTTTAATGCACAGGGTCCTTATGATAAAACCAATTAATTATACTGATAGTGACAGCTCCTTTTAAAAGCTCTTCATCTCCAACAGACCCACAAACAGCCCCATTGATTGTCTCACTAAACATTTCACATTCCCTGTTTATCTCTGGATTATCTCTGGATTATCCCTTCCATGTAAAGGTTACATCTGGCATGTTTTGGTGTCCTACATATTTATGACCCACCTCTTTTTTTTGTAAACAACTATATTTCTCAATTCAATAAATTACTATCTTCCAATCCAGGGAAATACTATTAACTCCGAAAAGAATAAAGTCTCCCTTCATATTCTCTTATTTTTGTCTGACATTCTCCTTTTCTCTTGTCTTTCTGGAAAAAAACACAGAGAAATGTGCTGCCTTGTTTTAACATAAGTACATATTTTCTGTAATTTTCTGTAAATGAGGTAAATAAGACAGTGTTTCAATCAGATATCAGCTCCTTGAGAAATACTACTTCTTCAACAACCTCTCTCTTCAGCTATCAACAGTTAAGTTTAGCATGTCAACACAACACATCTCATATTAATACAACCTACACATCTACACATCTGATTAAATTTAATCTGAAAAAAAATTAATGGCACCGCCTATTGTCAGTGGTAGAGTTGAATTGCATTTTTGATAGCCTCGACCAAGATAACCTGTTTTGTGTGGAAAGAGGAAAAGGCAACTAGCATATTGTACATCTGGAAGCTGAGCTTACATCTGATAGGATAATCCTAAAGATCACAAAATTCCAGAAAACCAAGGTCTCTACATGATTGTTTTTCAAAAGGTTGCTAAACTGTTATCAATGTCCATGCTGTTAAAATAGCGACCGACTAAAATTTAATTTGAAAAAGATACAGACTTAAAAAGACAAAGACCTAAAAAGATAAAATAAGGACTACAAAACCCGAATGTAAATGTTTAATATTATTGTATTCCAACAGGTTTCAAACCTGAAATCAATGTAAGATGCTGCGTATGCAGACAGCATCATGCATCCAACAAATCTGTGTCATTAAAGAGACAGCTGATAAATAATTCAATTCAGTCAATATCTTACTGTGTAATGTTACCTAATCCCTCCTTACAAAACGGATCCTGTGAGATCTGTGTTTTGTGTATTTATTGTAGATAAGGATATATGAATATGTATGAATAAGGATTTCTCTGTGATTTTTTTATCAATCAAGATAAAACACTAGGGTATTACTTTATTGAGTGAGAAGAGACATACTGACAGGAAAGAGAGCAAGAGCCACAGACAGACAGACAGACAGAATGAGCGACAGAAAGACAGTCAGAAAAGAAGCATAAATAGAAACAGACGTAGAGAGAAAACTGTGGTAATGAAAGACAGGCAGACATGCAAAGAAACAGGCATAAAACAGATTAAAAGTTAATGAAATAATGAAAAGCAATAATATTTTGTATTTCTTACATTTGAAAGTCAATTGTAAAATTGCTGACTGGATGAGATTGATGTATCAATACAGACCTTGTTTTCACCTGGATCTTCCATAGCACAAGGCTGATACTTTGTGTGAGGAAACTCACTGTTTAATTCCACATCTCTAACTGTTCTGAACTTTCTGTTAATCCACAACCATCTACACTGGATCTTCCTCCTGATCCAGCCTGGATTAGAGTTAATCTCTACTAATCTATTTCTTTCCAATAGATTTTCTCTCAGTGTTGTTTTCCTGTGGATTAATTCTAATGATGAATTCATAACCAGATTCAATGCCAATTTTTATTTTGATTCATGTTCATTTAATCTTGGTTCATTATTTTTTTAATAATTAGTCATATTTAGATTTAACTTAGCTAACATTTACAGAACACTAATATATTAGTCTAAAGTGCTATCACTTTTATGGAATGAATGGACATATCATACTACGTCAACTTATGGTTTTTAATCTAGATAACATTTAAATTTTAACACACTTTTACTGATTTTGTAATTTAACTCTGACTAAATTTCCATGCAAAAGTATACAATCTCATTGGTTCCAAAATTATGCCAATTTTATGAAATTTAATTTTTTTCCAAAATAAAGGGGCAAAATAATATTATTTGGGAACAACATTATCCCTTGTTCTGCTTCATCAAGATTAAAAGCAAAATATTGTCCCCAGATGTTTAGAATTCAATGTAATTTTCATCAGATGACTTCATTCCAAAAAAAGGTTAAAACGAAAAATAACACAGCGTCAATTTGATTTTTCGCTCAGTGGAATTTCTATTGTTCCCAGAATGCACTAATTTCTTGAGATACTAATTTAAATTCCAATGCGGTTAAAAATGGGGAACAAAAATCCGTGACATAGAATCTGGTTATGAATCCGTTACCCGTGGAAGTGGTTGTTCTGGATGGTGTTGATGTGTGACATGTGCTTCTGGCTTGATGAATGGAACTGCTGCATTACCTGCAGAGCAAAGCTGTTTGGTTTTATAAACACCATGTTGTCACAGGTATCTCACTCACAGACCTGAAGCTGTATATGGTAAAATGTTTGTGTTCAAAACAGTGTCTCTCTGTGTAGAATATCCTTCTCTTACGTGTAAGAATGTAAAATGTCCATCTGTCTTTTTAACAGAGAATGAAGGTCCTATTAATCTCGAAACAATATTGCAATGTTTGAATGTGTAATTTCAAGAGCTGATGTTCCGGTCTGTCTAGTTCCAAATTATCTTAGTGCAGTAAATGCTAGTGTAAGATTCACAAATGCAATTCTAGACAATTTTATATCCTTTTTTGGTGAATTTATATCGTTTTTTGGTGAATTTTCTCTTCACTAAATTGAAGGGATAAGCTGTCATTATTATCTGTATAATTTTATTTACAGATTCTTAGTTGTATTATTCTTTGTAACCTTTGTCAAATATGAAAAGCAGCTCAATTGGGTGATAACATTAACATCACTGATTGCCAAACACTTTATCTAATTTATCGCCATGCAATTTAGATATGAAAAAACTGGTTCTTAAACACTGAAAGTTGTGAACATAAACGCAAAATAAAACTACATAAAGTAGTAAGATTCATTCCTATTCCCTACAGTTTAAATTACTCTAGAATTGCAGTGGAAAATATATCCTTTAGCTTTGCAACAAAATTTCGACACACATAATTTGAAGTTTGTGGGCACACCAAAATGACTTCTTTGGAATCTTGGAATTCCTCTTGGAGTTCCTGTATTATCCCATACACCAAGGTGTAACTTGTGTGTATGCATACAATAGTTTAAATGTAAATGAAAAGTAATAAAATGCATGTAAACATAACTGTATGCCTTGCAGCAATGCATCTCAATTAAAAGTACATTAAATATAAGTATAAATGATAACTTTTCTTGAAGAAATCATTGACCTCTTACGTCTCAACATTTGTATGCTGCATAGTAGAAATTAACCAGACTAGTTTCAAGATCTGTTTCGCTGGGAAGAAAAAATTAAATGTGCTGCATGTCACAAAATCACACACTAGATAGAACACAACCTTTACAAAATAATAGACTGATAGCGGTGACAAATCTGTAAACCGACAAAAATCCACACATTGTACTCACTTTAGATGTAAACACTAAAGAAGACCAAGATACTTTCATTTTTGTTCATAACTTTTTAAAATGAATTGTACGATGATTTGACATTAAATTTTCCTATTTTGGAGGCTAAACTAAACTTGACATCAATTAAAAAATAAATGTCCGTGAGTTTATACTACGTTTTCAAAACATAACTTTAAAACGAGTGATGACTTTAATTTCTGTACACTGATTGTAGACATGTTTGTCACGTACAAAACTACAATGTGAAAACATGGACGGCAGTGAATGTTCATTAATGAGATGAATTGCCCGCGGCGATGCATCCCCATCTACATCTATAGATAATTGAGTCTAATTCACTGCACTTGAATTAAATATTTCACATGTGCAGTCTACATGTAGTCACAATAATGTGAACTTTGATTTCACGGCGTCATGTTGTCTTGACAATGGGGCGAAAAAAGTGATTTTTCTTTGTATTATTCAATAAGCTAAATTAAGCACGGTTGAAGTTAATGGAAACTGGATTTTGAAAGTAAAGCAATGCTTTCCAACTTTCGGCTTTAAATTAAATTAACTTAAATGTGACTTCAGTATGATGCCCTTATTTATCATGGCATTGTCTCACCTAAAATAGTTCCTCTTTAACATGATTTATTTTCTTTGTGCAATTGATTCAACTGTAAATAATGGCCTAATAAATCAATTCCACAAAAATATCCTCTCGTTGCATATTTCTGGGTAATTTATAAGCTATTCAGTCACATTAAACGCTTAAGGTATCAAAGACGCATTACCTAAAATAGATGCGTTATCTAGTGTTTGTTTAATCTATTACAAATGATTTACTCAGTGTTTTAATACATTAGACGTTTATTTCCATCACATTAAGCATGACGGATTGATATATAATATTATACCTATAAAGGCGTGCAATAAGGATTAATAGAGATTAATAACTTTCTGTCCCTGTGAAATTAATCGTCCATTACGGTTTTAACCAGGATGGCGAATCGGAGCTAATCTAAAGTTTTAATACCACGTGACTTAAACATAAATGCTATAGGGAATTTTTTTCAGTTGAATTAATTCAACTTTGTAATTAGAAATTTTAAAATG
>JBCAUI010532106.1:0-11264 GCA_038406195.1 Haplosyllis anthogorgicola | reverse complement strand
GTTCCCGAGATACAAACCAAACTGCCTGCAATCTTCGTCCGTGTGTCTAAGCCGGGTCCCTAAGGGCCCGGCTTAAAAATATCCTTAACGGCCGCCTCAAAGGCAACGGTGCCGAGTGAAAAATCCTTCTGTGAAGGATATTAAATATCAAAACTTCTGATAACATTTAATTTGTCGGGTGATTACATGATCTTCTTACATAGGGAACTATCACGTCACAGAAGAGATTCTTTCATCTATCGTGTCACGACAAAGTTTAAAAAAACCTATATCTTCTCGCTACACATTTCGATGAGGTTAACTTTCTAAGCCAGTCGGTCAATCTTAAGACATAACTTTCTTCGAATGGAATGATAATGGTACGTTCATGAAAATACGACTCTCATTCCACGAGAGTTGTCATAATTGTTTTATTTTAAACCCATGCCTTGATACTGGGTAATCAACCTTTACTTGGTTGGATATTATAATTACTGGCGTTTGCTACAAAGACACCTTCCTTACCGAAATATAGCCGGGTTCATTCAAATACGATCTACCATTACATGTTCACTACAAACAAACACTACGAGTACCAGATGTATAACTCTTCGCTAACTTCTGACCAATCTTGATTTCCGAAGGGACGCTTTTCACAGACTTCATGGAAAATAAAGGGAAAATTTACCAGAGTTCCAGTGATGGAGTCGCTCGTCTGAGACGCTTTCATCGGCGACTTCCCGGTTGTATTCTCGTCCTTTTCCGACGACATGGTGGGTTTAAGGCATTAATCCATTCATAGAAACCGAGAGAATTTATTCCTGACTTCCGACAAAGTTTAGGATACTTTGGCTTCTGATAAGCGACTGCTCACAATTTCCTGTTTGCTCGCTGTACAATTCATAATGACAGGAATGACTGGCTTGAATTATGAGACAATTGAACCAACTACGAGAGCGTGTTTGTTTAACACAATTTAACGATCACAGTCTTTGACACAAAAAGGGGAATGAGAGGCGTAGACAAAATGAGGGAGTCCATTGATTATTAAACTCCAACGTCTTTGCCCAGTATGGGCTTATAGCAACCATGGACGTACACAATCACTCGCATACAGTATGTACACATGCACATACATATCCAGATGTGCAGATGTTTTTGAACACATTAATACGCACCAATTGATGTGCAAGCGAAATAAAAGTGATGCGAGAAACGAAAAATGTACATGGATACGCAACGATACCCGAAAGAGTGGCGAAAGCACAAGCAGGATGGCGTAAGCACATACTTGACCAAACCAGTCTCCAATCCGAACAGAGTAACGACAGGTGAAAAAATCCACACCGTTATTTCTTATCTCATAATTCAAGCCACCGCGCCTAACATCTCTTGCATTTAAGTATCCATGGTAATAATTCTCAACCATTTATGATAAAAATCCTCAGTCGACACGAAATTCATCTCACTTTTTTGTCGTTGTATTAATATTTATTCAGCATTGCCATGCCGTAGGAATACAGATTATTGCGGACTTTGATCCGTAACTTCCAATAGAAGGCAACCTTCAAATTTTATGCAGATTTACCCACGAAAGGCAGCGTAGATTCTGTCAAATTTTCCACATTTCACCTGTTTCTGTTCATATAAAAGTGTTACTTTTCATTATTAAAAATGTTCAAAATACCTATCGATTTTCACAATATTCTGTCCCTTACATTGCAAGGCTGTATGTTTTCTTTGTCTCCGTAAAATGTTTTTTCTTTTTCCAAAGCTCTTAACATTTTACATCAAATTTTAATTAAGTTGAAACGCTTTTCAAAGGACACAAAAACTTTAGTCAAAAGCTGGAGATATTGCCTTCCACGTTTTCCCATAATATCAAGGAGCGAAGCTCAAAAGCTTAGCTAACAATACTTAAGCTTACATCCACAATTACTCATACACCACTTCATCCTTTTCCAGCGCGAAATATATAAATGGGGATGAAAAAACTATTCTCAATTTAAATAAATATTTGCAAAATTTGATCGCTTTAATAAAAACAATCAATTTAGTGTGATATATTTTGCTTTTTCTATGGGTTTACACAGAAATGCACTGCAACAGCCCACAAGTCATTTTCATTCAATGGAAATTACGTCCATTTGTTCCGAATAAACTATCTGAGCTGCCTTTATCTCAGTTGAAACAGCGACAAATATATAGACCATAAAGCAGAGCATAGATCAAAAGCATAAAGGCAATAGCTATGAAATTTTAATTACGAAAATATGATTAATTAGACCAAAGGCCTCACATTCAGTGATATATTAAAGAGTGTAATTGTGCGTATCTACATCATCAATAACTTTTAGTCTTGCAATCTTTCGCAATTTTCCACAATTGTTTTGGCTTATGATTCATAACGCCACAATAATATTGCTTGCTGCTTGCGAAATGTTTCTGCCATTTATATTCCAAAGATGTAAATTATTCCTGGATGAAAAACATTCAGTATTCAAGTTGTCTTAATTTGTATTTCTCTTTTGCAGCAGCTTTGACAGTGCATTTCAAAATTAAATATTGATATCATATTATTTTGCCTAACTAAAAATAAGGATGCAAAATCATATGTAATGAATAAGTAAATTAAGCTATCTTTTTCTTGGCGAACTGACCATCCCAACCACACTATCTAATAATACAGTGATACTTCCCAGACTAAATACATCCGAAAGTAACGAACAAATGAATACATATTCCACACAGAAACCGAATGCCAACTTAATCCGCTCTATATCCCATGTACAGATACCAAATATGACCCTTACAGCATACCATCAAATTATGACTAAAGTACCCAGTGTCCAGGTCCCAACTATTTATACAAACAAGAGCCCATAATAGTTATATGGCCACTGAATTCTAAAGTGCCTTAGTGTTCCCTCTGGACATCGGCTATGTATTCCAATCAGACCCTGAGTCCAGCCGTCCCAAGGACTTTCAGGCCAGTTCAAAATGACCATACGGGGCAGGACGCATATGTTCCAATGGCGAGTAGACACCTTTGCCACTGGAAGTGCGGCGTGCTTGTATTGTAAGTAGATTACATTTCCACAGAGAGATCTATTTTAATCATCATTTGTAGTAAACAAGGGTCTCTTCCTTGCCTGTCTGGAATAACCATATTGTTTTATAACTAAAGATAGCAAAACTATATTTTCAGCTTTAAATTTTCATTATTGCAATCGTGAACTCAAAGATGAACGATAAGTACATCTTCATTTACAAACGGTGTGTACAATTTTGTGTTTAAACTAAAAAGGTTTTGACCATGCTAAATTCAAGGAAAAGATGCTGAAGATTTTTCGTCTAAATTCAATGCAGACAATCATGTGTTTACCATGTAAACCTTACAGTCACAGCAGTTAAATGTTGATTATAAAAGATTCAGACCTTTATCTCAATTCTAAATGTCAAATGGGACCCAATCCTGCAATGAACACGACCATTTAAATTCATCCAATTACTTGAAATGACCAGAGAACAGCCAATACTAATATCGTTTGCTCAATCTACTGCCGTCTCCTTGTGTTGTGGTCAAATGTGACCTTTCCGTTCCGAGGTTCAAACTTCTGAAATAACCCGTACTATAATTTACTAACGAATACTATGCAATCAGTGAAACACACACGGCTCGTTTACATACGAACCTTTGATCACTCATTTGCAAAAATGACCAGATGCCCCAAACTAGGATTGTATTAAATTTCATCAACTGGTCAAAAGTCAAGCAAGGTCCCTGATATTTATGGAGTCAAATTCAGTTTCGACCTCGTTCAAAGCTAAATTAAACACAAGCCATAGGAAATCATGACATCGAACCCATTTCAACTACCAATAACTCGATCCGAGCTCAATGGTCTGGCACGACAATGGCGGCCTGTAATTTAACATTGCTGGTAAATTTGCATTGGTGATCGCACTCGCAGCTACAGTGGACTGACCTCTTGACAAGTGCCGAAATTGGTTAAATAAACGGCTTTGATATCCACTGTGGGCAATATTAAGTTTTTTATTATATCCTGGAAGTGGAGTGGATATTGTTTGATATGAGCCATCTGTTACGGAGGAATTTCACGAAAATTGTTTGAATAATTCAATTGATTGTTCCGAGTAAATTCCCACATGCCAGATGTTCCAGAACATCATCGTGTGTTAAGATTCGCTTTGGTCGGAATTTTTGGTGCGCATTTTCTGTACATTTGTATTCTTTGATTACACTTAAATTTGCAAAGACTTCCTAATACATTTAAGCTTTACAACTTCAATTTTTATCACAGCCTGCAACGCACCTGCAACTCCGGTTTCAAAAGAGAGTCTTGCACTTGCGGTGGCCTTACATTTTCAATGATTTACTGTTATGGTTATTCACTTGTTGGGTCTGAAACAGCAATGACTCTTCTCCACACGGAGCATAGAAAACAAAATGTCATCCGACCAGCAAAGGGCCCTCAACTGAAGCCTAACATGTACAGACAGTAGTAATAATGCAAGGTCTTCTAAAGGTTGATACTAAAAATACCAGACTGCCCATAATAGACTTAGAAAATATTCAACAATGTAATTCGTCACCACACAGGGAACTCTAATCAAAGGGGTACAGGAAAAATAGGAGTTAAGAGGTACCACTTTCATTCAGTGTCTCACTGCTAGACGTTCTGATCTTGGGTGCCATCTCCCACCTTTACTTTCCTACTTTCATTAAATATTTCTATTCAATCCATGTCCTCCCCTTTTCACGAGACAAATCTCAACTTCAGTTGTCATAAATGCCTTGACAGAAAATTGCCCAAAACACGCAATATTCCGCGGTGAAAGTCAACAATTTACAGCCCCTTGCAATTTTCCCTCTCCAGACAGAAAAATCTCGTTGCCAAGGAAACCATTCTATGGATACAGACCAGAAGGCTGAAGATCATGATGAAATATGACGGAATTCAATTGTCACGAAGAAGGAAAAACAGCATCCATATCAATTTTCAAACATCTCAGAAGTGTCTCAATGGGGGGCGAAATAATAGGTTTCAAGTAAAACATCAAGTAGTATTACGGCAAAACGTGCCACAGTGTAACTGAAAGGGGCATTTCCCATGCATAATATGTGGTAGTATGCACGGCTGCAGTATAACTTGATTACGATCAATGTTTGCTTCAAAATTAAACACATCAAGTAACTTTAACTTCAAATACAAGTTTCGCTCATCAATGCATCCATGAAATTTTGCACCACATTCACCGTTTCCTTGTCCCTTTTAAGACCACTTACAGCTTTACAATGGAAGACCAGTATATCCAGTCTTTTGGTACAAATAAAACTATCTTCCCTGGGCCGCACAAACGATATTTTTTGTACAAATTTGATTCGGACTGTAACACTTCAAACCCCTATATCAGAAACAACATCGTATTGAAACCACATTTTATTGTAAACTTTTTTAGCAAGACCCTACTTTCTCCTCCTTCTCCTTCTTCTGACCCGTGCCAGTTTAACATCTTATTTTAACGGTCAGACCAATTTGGAAAATTGTTTAAAAAGTTAAGCTGGTATATTTGCCATGACCTGAACTTGACAAAGGATATATCTGCAAGGATTTAGTTCACAGGTGTGCTTTTCCGAGAAATAGCAATTACACCCATTTTGCCATGAGTGTAGTTAAGACATCTTGTACCGTACGGACAAGTCAACTGTCAAACCATCAACCAGCAAGCTGTTTCTCATTAGGCTGAGAAGGAAACCGGAGAGCAACTTATAATCCACTGCTGGACAACTTTATTACTGCGCCACTTAAAGGAATCTTTTTTTAATTTTTGTGGAACGAGGTCCAGTTTGTAGGATCACTGGTACCCCCTGTTTCGGACCCGGGTTAGTCTGCCCCTAGGTTTTAAGACCAGGGTGGATCTGTCACTTGCATGATATGATTTCCAGAGTCAACCCTGATTGGCACCTGATTTCTGCTGAATAGGGAGTGCACACTGCACATGAGGGTCAGCAGGTAGCGAGTTACATTTCTCCTATATTTTTACAGGTGTAGATGATGTGTAGGTACAGGTGTAGATACAAATTGGATTCGAACCCACAGCCCTCAGATCTCGAGAAGGACGTTCTACCGACGGGATAAGGAAGACCGGCTCTGGTAATTGTTTGTGAGAAAGGACGAAATCCTTCTTTTTCAATGCTTGTACTATGAATTTCAGTCATGGCCTTCTAATTGCACTTCATTACATTTTACTACAGAGTGCATGTAGAAAGTACTGGCCTTTATTTATTAATGATTGTGTCGAAATTTAAGCAATTACGTGTCTAGACAACAAATACGTCTGAACAAAACACTACCTCGACGTGGATGCTTTCAACAAGATACAAAAACTACTTAGATGTATCAATAAAATATGCATCAATTTTGGCCATACAGCAAGTTGGTATCCCAACGGAAGTGCAATTCCCATGTGTCCTATCCACTGCATTGAATTGGTTCCGACATTTATTCCCATCCAGCAGAGATATGTCCAAACTAGACATCGTCCCATTACTTCCATTTAATGAATCAATTTTTAGCAACGCAGCTTTTTCCTCATCAACATGGTGAACAGAAATACTCAGCAACCGTAAAAATGGGGACATTGTGCAGTTCATTTAAAGAATTAATGGATTTGAACCGTTAAAAACACTAAGAATATTGCGTTGCAATATCTAAATGATACCACATATTAGGTTTACACTTCGTACGAAAAATATAAATCTTTCCATTGGGGCACGCAAGCTGTCTTTCAAGCATTTAATTCTTGCAATTCATGAACTACATGTCGGTTCCTTTTCGAATATCCTTTCCTTCTAAACATCTGAGTGTGCCATGGCAACCTCTTCACGATTAAATACGTAGTTTCCATGGAAACTGTCATCTAGAATTACAGACATGATACTCGAAGGTCACGTTGAATCAGGTTTAAGTTGATTATCATACGACAGGATAACGGTGAATTTCCCTTTCGTTTCAAGATTTTACTAGTTTATGTATTCTGCTTGATAATCCCAGGTTTATTTACAATGCATATTGTCTTCTAGTAGCAAATGTTTACAACAATTTGTTCACATCAACTGTCAAACACGATTTTAACCTGCCAAGTGGATATTTGAAAGTATGTCTACCTACAAATTCTAGAATGTTCAGACGGAATCTGATTCATTCGAAGACTGTTTTGTAAGAACTACGATGAAATTCAACGACGGTTATTTTCTACAAACCTTAGTTTTTGTTGATTGAGGTTTTGCTAATGGAGCCTGTTCGGGGACTCTCTCGGGTCCATTGTCGGTTAGTTTGGTTTTAATGACTGTCCCATCCTGGTAAATTTCTTGCATCTCCCGTCCAAGCTCTGACTGCTTTAACTGAGCATCTGGAGAGTCCTGACGACCAAGGCACCTCATAGCTATTTAATTGCGATTAAAATCCAGATATTCAAAATCTTCTACCCCCTTCGATTGGCAATTGTTCATCTTTAATCCATTCATAATAAAACGTTTCTTACACTCCTATAATTAGCCTGCACTTTTGCTGCATATAGTCAAGATATGCTGACGCCTTCCATATGAAAAAATGTATTCATTCACACAAAGTTGCACCAACCAGCCACAACACTATCAAATCCTTATTCCCGAAATGAGACACCAACGGTTTTGCCTGTAATACGTCTGTGATGCCATGCCTGCTGCTCGTGTCAAGAGTTTTGGAAAACACAAAAAAGTCAAGTTACCATGGCAATGAGACCTTTTTCCTGGGGAACGAAATCCCTCTTGAAGCAGCAAGTCAACTGCAGTTACTGCACATATCCAGCACAGGAAGACCACATTACTTATCTTCCTTTCCCCGACCTCTCTTACAACACTCTACACAAGACATGGGTCCGGTTATAATTGGAACAGGTGGTGCAGTTCAATTTCACTGGACAATCAAATAAATCTTGTTGTTCTATCAAGAATAGAATAGTTTCCGCCTCCCATTTCTAAAAGTGGGAAGAGATGATGATATGGTAATACATCTTATCGTCAAGGCTACTTTTATGTGTGCAGGTTCAAATTATTAAAAGAAAGATGAATAATAACCTGAATATATGAGTCATCATTTAAAAATTGCTAACCTACACATTAGTCATAAACTTAGCTCAACTTTTTGTACATGCATGAGTCACTGTGGACTGCGTTACTCATATACAAAAATAGCATGATGCATCGACCTGGAATATAAGCTGCACAGATAAACCTGGGAGCAGATCAATTTTACTATTATATAAAGAATACATATAAGGTACCTGGGGATACACGTTATCTAATAATTATTTTCTGTCTGGGAGACTGCATATTATCTCTGGTTCATAAGAGAATATCTCTATTTTTTCGTTCTCCCGTTTTGTTGACACAGACGTTGTGGGAAGACAGATACACCTGCACCTGCCGTTTGTACTTTGTAAATACGGAAGCATGTCACGTTAAAAAGGAATGATAAAGATGCATCAAACAGATAGATGTAATATACCTGGAAAAGATTGCGGAAGGTTTACGAGATTTATCAATGCGATATCTCACAAACAATCACATGCTGTTTTGCTGGCAAAAAAAACTGACAAAAGAAACAGCCGCTTCAGAAACCTGTTAAAGGTAATCTTGCTGTACGCTATAGCAGCCACGGGAGTCATAAACTGCATACTGGTGCTTGTACAAGTAGATTCACTTAGTTCTGTCTGATTAATTAAAGAATCATTGTTGGAATGAAAAGGCCTAGAGAGACACTATTCTACAATGCCAATGAGACATGTAATCTTCAGCTGCTTAATCACACCGAGACTTGGGCATGATTTCCGCTGAAGCAATGCAATCACATGGAGTACCAATTTTCCACTTCTGTGAAGTCACAAGGAAATGTGACACAAGCCCCCGAAAACTCCTGCAGCATTCTATTTCAATTCCACGGAGCATTGCTGCAGCGATGCAGAGATAGAATGACAAACATGGTTTTACAGGCAAGCTATTCAAAGTTACGCAATTCTCTCACACTTTGCGTCTGTTGTTTTCGACAGTAAATGGTAAATGGACCTTCATTATGTAAACATATACCGTGACGTGATGGCTCCAATAATTCAAACAACTCTGCGCCAGTATGCAGTGTACCATCATCATTATACAAATCAGTCAGGTTTTCTTTGATTCTTTAATGCACAAACCAGACAGCTTCCATATGATATCCATATACGAAACCGTTTGTCAAAGTTGTACCATTACACGCAAAAGCACCATAACTCAACAAAGTAACTTGCAAAAAATGTTTTAACTTTAAGTTAAAGAAACACTCAACATACACTTTGGTAGTTCTTTCTTTCACCTGAAAGACCAATTCTCAACACAACTGTTTACAGAGGAACATTGATTACCTTTGTTTTTGACGACTGAGCTTTGGCAAGTGGTGCCTGTTGGTGCTCAGTTGGACTTTTTGTCAGGTCATTCTGAGTAACTGGACCATCCTTGTCCTTCAGTTCCTGCCAGGACTGCTTGTCCGGTGAATCTGCTGGTAACTCTGGACTTGGCGTGTCCTGGCGCCCTAAACATCTCATGACTTATGCTGTTGTTGTCATGCTAACCATTCCCGACTGAAGTTTACCTTAAAATTGGTTGTGTCAACCATTTCTGACTAACCTTCTACCTTAAGATGAGACTTCAGCCATGCTTTCTCCATCACTCAGCTTACTGCCAACCCATGGTATGGCGAGGGATAATAAATAATGTTTGTGTCACTACATTGTCACCATCTTATGTTAGACTCTCACAAGCGTCATGTCATGTCAGCTCTTACAACTCAATATTCAGTCTGTCCCCACTGCAGTGTAAGCTGCAACTTATGAGAAAGCGGGGAGCTACAGCTACAACTCGATCAAAAGCTTATTTTCCCCCCACATACCAGACACCACTGATTTGCTTGTGATGGCTCTGGGAAGCCATGCCTGCTGCTGTTGTGGAGTTTTTGGAAAAATTCAAGTTGCCATGGCAATCAGACTTTTCCTTAGGAATGGAATTCCTCTTGAAGCAGTAATCCACTGGTACCGTGGCTGCACAAGGGGGACACGTTGCTTATCACAAGTGTACATTCCTAGGTCTCCCGACGCCCCAACTTCAATGTTGGCAGCCCCCGTATCTGTCGGACTGTAACAGGTGGTGCTTTTACTTCAGCTTTACAGTTGAATTCCTCATTCTCAATATAAAAATCTTAAATCAATTTTAAAGGACGCGTGAACTTTCTAGAAGCTGTATGAATACATGACAGTTTGCAAGCAATTCTGCAAAGTAAGATTTCTTAAAAGACTATGGAGATTATGAACAATCACAAAGGTGCACGATAACTTTGTGATCTACTGCTCACATTGCAAATCATCACAAATCTCCCTTTTCTTTGAGACGTAGACACCAACTTGAAAAGCACAATAATATATTTAAATCTTATCTGCAAATACTTCTGGGACACATACATTCGTTAAATCAATCTTTCTTCTCCTAATGCATATATGCACAGGTACAAAAAAACTCAACAGCTTACAGTGTAAACTATGACTCATATCGGAAGTAATATTGATGCCATGACCATACAGATGAATCCTGTGAAAGAAAGCAATCCCCCGACTGCCTTGTCTGGCTCATTCAATAGTTCACGGGGCAGATCCAGAGCCTTATTCCAATGCAGCGCAAGTTCTATCACACAAGACAATGTCACATTGCATCATGTCCGTTAATCAATAGTTTGTAATTTGCCTTCAAAGTAAAGAGCAGAATCAGATGTAGACTCTGACGCCAAAAAAGACTTTCTTTCTACGGATGGTTTGCATTTTGCAGCAAAACATTACATCTTCATCGTCATAACTACAAACGGTAACATCTGTCCAGCTACTATATTCATTGCCCACTCATATTTTGCTGTATTTCAGACGCACACTTGCCAAAATTTATTAAATTGAACCGCACTAATGTTTTCTGTGTAATGTCATCAGTAAGTTAATAAGTTTAGCATTAGATTAAATTCAGATCAAATTGTTTGGATTTTTTGGCAGTCTGTCGGTCACTGTTTCAGTGTTACCTAGTAACATGTTGGGTATTTTTTTCAGTTATTTTTATTTCAGTTATTTCATGGATTTGACAAAGAAACGTTCAATAATTTTTCAATTTGATAACAACTTTATACAGACTGGGAATTATTATGTAAAGG
>JBCAUI010532095.1:0-11264 GCA_038406195.1 Haplosyllis anthogorgicola | reverse complement strand
TTTGTGTTCATTTGATATTGTGACTAAGATTGTCTTAGATTTTTGATAATGCCAAATGAGCTCAGGTCCATCTGGACATATTTTTAAAGGTTATTGATTAAAAAAGATTTATTCTCGCCAGATATAAAAATCAAATTATTTTTTTGTCTAATTGGAATAATTGGCGAATTTCGTCTAATTAGGCAAGACATTTAGAAATTGCATTTTTGTCAGTTCCATCCAAGTCTTTAAAAATACATCATTATCCAATGTGTTACACGGCATGGGAATCTATCTTACACACACGAAACTGTTCCTTTACGAAGTAAGAGATTCGTCAAAACATTTGTTAATTTTCGGAAATATCATCTGGAAACTATTTTCAAAAGAAGTGAAATTAACTGAAATATTTTATTACTTTTCCCCTGTCCACCAAATTTTGTACATATATGTAATTGAAGGAATAATACACTTGATTTTTTTAAACCTTTTATTTACATCTGAGTAAAGACCTTTTACAAAGTAAGAGAAACAACAACATTACATCCGCGCTTGACTCTTTCAAAATAGTATATCTAAATAAAGTTATCGTACAGTTAAAAATCTACCCATCAATTTCCTTAATGTATTCCAAAATGTATTTAACCAAGCTGTTGCTACTTTTTGTGCTAATTTGCTATTCATGTACAAGTGCTGATATTTTTTCAAATTTATATTTAAATATATCGAGAGTATCTGACTTGGCAAAGTATTTTCTTCGGAATGAACATTAACAAGAAGCATATATATTTACTGCTACGTGAAACTGGCAAGGCAACAGTATCGATACTCGTCAAGTACTTCATTCGATTCTTACAAGATAAATCTCTTAGAAAACGACTCGAGGACACAATGTTCTAAGATTTTCTTCCATGGAGTACAAACATTTAGTTTAGGCCTAGATATTGTTTTTACTTCATAAAACACTAGAAATGAGAAGTTTAGATGAAACAGTTTTATATAACGTTTAGTTATGAAAAATACAAATCTTTTTGCAATTTTTCTCTCACAATGAACAGAAGAGACGAGTCACATCATTGTACAATTACCAAAATTCATTTACAGATCTTAAACCTTCGAGATTCTCTGACTTGGTAAAAATAAACCACCATCAAATTCAAATTGTATAACTGAGAAATTTATACATAAAGTAACGAATAAAAATAAGAAGACACTTGCTGGTGCTACACACGTAAACGTATACGTTAAAAAAAAAGGAAAGGAGTACGATACAAGATACAATATGATGTACAATGTTATAAATAATCTCAGATCTATCAGCTGCACTAACTAGTAGGATATCTGATAGTTGCTTATCGGGCTGAAACTGTCACGTTTAGATTTTACGGCACCAAAAATCTAACGGATTTGTAGATAATTTAAAAAGTCTCAGATCTATGTGGTAATATCTTGCACGGGAAAAGTTTTACATTTCCCGTTTTTGGTTTTACATATCTCACGGCAAACAATGTTTCATGCTTATTTAATTTCCATCTGGTGGAATACAGTTGACTTTGATGATTTTAAATGTCGTCATTACGGTCTCAAATAATCATTATTTCACAACATGCAAGAATAGGTACAAATTTAAGAAATACTCTTTCGAAGTAAGAATGCAATATAAATATTGAAAGGTATACTCAATGTCACATTGTTTAAAGCTATTTTCCACTAAAAATTTTCGGAACAGCTCGAGTTGGAGTATTTAACTGTAACTTTCTGACAAAATTTCGCAGAGTTCCTCAAAACTTTCATCTCGAATTAACAAGAAACTTAAAAAATATGTAACAACACAGAGAGTATCTTCACACGTGAATTTCAATACACGAATTGCCCATTTATGCAAACTAATTAGGTCAAAGGTCACTCGGAGGCAAGTGCTTGCTTTGAGGGTGTTTGGAGGCAAAATAGTACCAAATTTAAGCTTCAATTCTGTGCACAGTAGACAGGTAAATGAGAATAATCTGACATTATTAGACAGGTTGGACACACATCTACAATTTTTGGTGAAATTTATGTAATAATTAACAAAATAAATAGTTTAAATTAGCCCTTGTAAAAACCCATGTTATGCCAATGGACCTCCAGTTGACCTTTGACCTAGACCCAAATCAGTCAGCCAATCAGCGTCAATGGGCAATTAATCTATTCACTCGCGTTTTAAGGTAAAAACAGGAACACTAGTACTACATGTATTTTTGAATGTGGCAATATGAGCTTAACCTGAGGTACAAAATAGTGGAGGATCCACGTTATCATAAACAATTCAAAAAGATTTCCTAAAGTTTTCACAATTCTGTATGAAAAAAGGCATGACCAATGAAGTTTTAAAAACGTGTCGTCTCAAACTGTCCCGACAGTTAAAGAGTGCACCCCTGAGTACTCAGAATGTTATATTATTAAACATTGGTCTATTATTTCAAACAAAAGTCCTTTACTTTAACATGAAGTTGTACATATTGTAAAGTTGATTTCTTAAATTAACGATTACTCATTTATTTTGGTAACAAATGTGTACCCAATTGAAAATACAGATTTCCATTCTTTTAAGTAGTAATGGGTAAAATCCTGGATCCTCCACTGCTGTGTTGTTCAAGGCCCTGTTTGCTTGTTTCTGTAGTTTGAGTTCCTAAAGCTGCCGAGCTCTAGTCGAAGCTACATCCGCTGCCGAAACTCCCGAACGAGCCGAAGCTGCAACCGCTCCAGCTGTGACTCCATGATCCCCAACCATGTCCCATTCCTACAGACAATAAATATTAAAAGATTAGAAGGTCTAAAATACTGACTGTGAGGTGAGCCTAGACGATCAGGGTGGAATTATTGCTGCGATGAGAGCGCTCAATTCTCAGTGCCCTAGTCCAGTGCAGCCAGAGAAATTGCGCAAGGTGTGCAGATTTAAAATGGCATCACTTGTCTGACTGTAAATAGTTACAAACAAAGTGTCGTGCAAATTCATGTAGAGGGTATATCCAATTCTAAATTTTGCAGAATACTCTGGCTTTAAAATCCAGTGATGAGTCATTCACAGTAAAAATTGGGGTACCAGTGGCTCCACAATATTGTTGTGTGCTAGTTTTAATGCATCTGTAAGTGGTTTGCTAATCCACCAGCAAACGACAGTCTGCTTCCCAAACCCGGGCTTTCTTCTTTCAATATTTTGACACTATCTAAGGACTCAATTACACCAGCTGTTTGGACAAATATTACTATTGTTGTTCTTATCACAAGTACTTGTTCAATACTCGCCTGTCTTTAGAAAACCGCATTTGCCTCCCGTGAACAATGCATCAGTCATTTGCAACCCATATTTCTTCCAATATTTAAAAAAAAGGGTCCATTTTGGGGCCACTGAATTAACCCTATTTTGGACTCAGTGTGTGTGTGTTCCTTTCTGAGGGTTACTAAGCCAGGGTGGTTCTATCACCTGCACTCTTGCTTGCTTACATGTGGTGATCCTAAGGGTAACGTCTTTTGCTACACTTGCCTTTTCTACCACTTTTCTACCACTTTTCTACCACTAGATAAGCGTAAAAATAAAATAAAATAAAGACGCTTACCCCATCCTCCACCCCATCCGCCATACCCGAACGGTCCTCCCATCATCCTGCTGGCGGCGTAGCCTGCGACAGCTCCCCCTGCCAAACCTGCAAGTAGAAAAAATACACTTTATACACACCATGATGTAGTTAATGTTAGAGGGTTGGAGCCAGGCTAATGTGCTGACTGTTGTGAGTGCCTAGTTACGAACAACTACACAGTAAGAGAAAGTGGCCTGAGCAGAAAAATAACCTGTGAACTGTGTAAAGCGCCGTTGATAAGACAAAACGTCTTTAACAGCATGTTCTGTAAAACATACATGAAGCTGAAGGAAACCAGCAATTGCGCTAGTTGTGCAGATTTAAAACAGCGCCACTAATCTGGCTGTAAATAGTCAGTTGTGACTTGTACAGTAAAATTGCTAAACGATGACTACTATCTGTAAACACTGAACGAGTAATTGTATGTTTTAAACCATTAGTTGCTTTCCTTACTTGAAATGGCATACACACAAGTCAGACAAAATGTATTTTCTGAAAAATTCTATTTGCAACATTGACTATTTTACGAGAGATAATTTTGCTCTTGGACAAATTCATAACGCTCTAAATGTAAAGTGCAATGTAAATAGAAACTGTTGTGTTGGTTTTCCCCAGAATGATGTTGGGATGGGAAAATTTCAGGTAACAGTTGTCCGGCTTTAAAAACTCAGATTTCTTCGCACTGCACCGAAGATCTTGTGACAATGAATATGTTGGACGTTGTAGTTACGATACTTTTTTGTACACTGACGGCACAAGTCAGTGGCAATGTTATATCAGATGATAAATCATGCATCGTGGAATGTGAAACTGTGAGTAAATAAGCTTTTACTCTTATTTTATTTGCAAGCCTATTAGACAAATTAGAATGATCAGAATAACTTAACGTAAATTAATTTCTAACCCGGCAAATGTGCCTTATGGCATACAACATTAATTACAAATATATGGGGCCACCTGTGCATGCGTCGATAGACGTTATTAATGGGTAAGCAAAATCATCTTTGAGCTCAAAAAAAGCATTGGGAACCTGTCGAGTGGAATAGGTCAGAGTGCATGCTGTGAACTCTGTTCAAACTTGTTCACTCTTCCAGGGTAGATTTTGGCGGCGTGATACTCTTTAATCGTTATGATAACTAGGTAGTGCCCGTCCTTTGGACGGTTACCTGCCATTCAGCCAATGATGATCTCCCCTGAGACCTCATTAACATAATTTATTATTCTGTTCTGTGATTGGCTAAGACTTCCAAAGGTCCAAAGGTCATTGAGTTCAAAGTGTTACCAATGTGACAGAATCGAGCCTTATATTTGTTAGTATGATTCTAGTTTCTGCATTCGCCAGGTACTATTTTTACAACTTTGATATGTAGGGGCTAGGCCGGTGAAGACATGTACCACTGTCACCATTAGGAAACTGTGTGCCAAAAGCACGATATCCTCTCGGAATAGTGTACACTTAGTGCCATTTACTTCGTGTAGTGCATTTAAATACAATTATCCTTTTTTTTTTACTTCTCGTCGTTTAGAAACTTGTGATGAACTATTACAATTATTATATTCTGGAATGCGCAGTGAATTCAACATCTGTAAATCCAGCACTATGCACCATTCACCTTGAGTACCTGGTTCCTTACTTCAGTTCACTTGGACCAACAGGACCTCATATTCAAGATAGACTTGAGGTCAAGTTCGAATCGGTGCAGACCCTGATGGACAACCCACCCCATCTGCCTGATGTGTTAGAAGTAAAGAGCCTGAAATGTTCCCGGATTCAAGTGTCTACACTACTACAACATTTCAACCTGACTGAGAGTTCCTATCCTACCGACGACAAGAACAGATACGTTTCATATGAGCTGGAAAATATAGTTTCATTCACCAATGAAGGTTTCAAGTTGCTAGATTGGGATTCAATGGAAGAAGGTACAGACAGTAAAACTAGTATCACTGAAGCCACATATGAACCAAGTGAACGTGATGGGAGTGGAGAGCTTCCTTTTGCTCAACTCTCTTATGCCGTAACAGCTGACTCAACGGTGGCATTTTCCAGCCCACCTGACCCCACAGACCGTGGAACGGCTGGCATATTACTGTCAACATTACCTGGCACTGAGGAATTGAAGAGTTTGATTGTACAGATGGGAAAGATGGAGGAAAATGGCGAAAACCCTCCACCAGTGAACATGAAGAACATGTTTACACCAAATAAAACAATACCAATAGCTCTACAGAGTTATCTCTGGCTAGAGCTAATTTATTTAGAACTGGATGTGACTTATTTTCATGTGACCCACATTGTGGCTCTAAGTAAGTCAACCCCCAAATTGACTTACTTAAAGTTATTTGTTCCTTTTGATGATATTCCGAACTTAGTCTGGACTTTTGATTGGGATTCGTTGCCATGGAGAACTGCATTCCTTGTTGTCTTTGATGAATCACAATCTCCATGTTCACAACATCTCAAGCTGGACTTGAGTTCCAGAATAACCTCCCGTAAGATTCCACCGATACGCTTTTATGATGCCGTGAACAGGTATGAACGTTGTTTTGCAGAAGTAAACTTGAATCTAGATGTAGATTTGAGCAACAATGGACTAACCTCACTGGGGTACATTGGCTTTACATTTGGAGAAGATTTCAACATCAATCTGAATCTAAGTAACAATCATCTGAAAGCTGTCGACCTTTTCAGCAGGTTCCACATGATTAGGAACACTATTTATCCCAAACCAGACCAAGACCTTATCCCCAAAGTGCGAGTGCTTGACCTGACCTGTAACCATCTGAATGATTCCAGTCAGTTTCATTCGGATTTCCTGAAGCTTAAACTTCTAAATGAGCTCTACATAGGTCATAACAACTATACCAATCTTCCAAGATGCGTTTTAAAGGTTGCAGGGAAAGTTTCTAGTTACTACACATACCTTCTTAGGGATCTGAAGGAGCTCAGAACCTTGGATATGTCACATAATTTGCTTGGTCACACCAACACCAATGGTACGAGCTAAATTACGACGAATTTTCAACCATCAGGGATTGTACGCTTTCGAAATAACTTTATCACCAGAGTGCCAGACTTAGTGTTCCAAGCCAGATATTTGAAATTTGCAGATTATTCCAACAATTTTATCACGTTTGAGAAAGTCTGGCCATGGGATATGAAGGTGAGACCATCGACCTTAGAACACACCACAGTATTTCTACGATCAAACGTTATAAGTGACCTTGATCTTTCAGTTTTAAAACCATCACAAATCGACGACCTTCACAACGTCCTTGAGAACTTTGACCTTCATTTAGATGGAAACCCAATAAACTGTAGCTGTTCGACTCACAGGATGTATAAATATCTTGTCAGTTCATCCAGAAGTGAGAGACCAAATCTGGATGAATCTGATCTGCCTGACTTTGGTTTTTACAATGGCAAGATTGTGTGTACACACCCACTTGATTGGGCTGGAATCCTGCCACCCGAGTATGAATATGACAAAATATGTGTGGACACTTTTCCAAATTGCCCTGATGGATGTTTCTGTTATAACAGCTGGGAACTTGGTGACGTCATTGTTACTAACTGTTCCCATGGAGATGACCTTGAGATATATGAACTTCCAGAAACACTTGCGTGGCAAACGACACACTTGATTCTCCGAGGAAACAATATCGGATCATTATGCAGTCTCAGATCTTACCTCCAACAGTTAAAATACGTTGATTTAAGTTTTAGCCATGTGCACCAAATTTGTCCCAGTTATCTCACTGACTTAAAAGAATTAACCCACTTTGACTTGTCAAACAACAAATTGAAAGAAATTCCGTCGGAAATAACATACATGAAAAAACTGACTAAACTGTATCTTCGAAACAATTTACTGGAAGAATTACCAAAATCTATTAAGAATATGAAGAACATGAGTGAGATAGATGTCACAGGAAACCAGTTCAGATGTGACTGTGATACATTCTGGATGACGGAATGGCTACTTAATTTTATGTACGCAGATGCAAATTCATATGGTCTCCTGTGCTTTTCAGGTCAAGGTTGAGGCAAACGTCTCATTGACCTTCACCAGGATGATGTTGGATGTTATGACCCACTTGTACATGTTCTAATTGGCTTAGGAGTAGCAGCTGTATTTACTGTAATATTGGTTGCAATTTTATATAGATACAGAGGATACGTAAAGATTTGGTTGTACACAAGATTTGGTTTTCATCCCTGGGATAAAGTTGATGAAAATCCCGAAGAGAAAGATTATGATGCATTCATTTCCTATTCTCGTAAAGATGTAGATTGGGTGTTGAACACCCTCTTGCCTTATCTAGAAGCTCCACAGTGTGGATTCCATCTTTGTGTTCATGATAGAGACTTTGTTCCTGGTGTAGCAATCACCAAAAACATCATGACAGCCATTCAGTACAGTCGTAGGACCATTCTTGTCCTCACACCTGACTTCATCAAATCTGGATGGTGTGATCTGGAGTTCCAAGCTGCTCACCAGAGGGCCTTAGAGGACAGATCTAACTTCCTGATTGTTGTACTGCTTCAAGAAGTGGATCCCAAAGATCTGGATGAGATATTGCAGCTGTACATGAAAACTAACACATATATCAGTGTCAGTGATAACTGGTTCTGGAAGAAGATGTTATATGCCATGCCTAAAGTTCCCATTGATAAACTAAAGACTGAAGATCAAGATAACGTCGCTGACAGACCAAGACGCAGCATGGTTGCTAAGCTACCACCATTGTTTAAACGTATTAATACATATAATGATGTCTGAATCGTAAAAAACTGCTTTCGCTTGCCTACCAAAATGTTCTTTGACCACCGTTCCGTGTACTTATAAATACACTTAGACTTTCACTGATAAACTCGATCACACAATTAATTTTGTATCATAATTGTATGTAATTTGTACCAATTAAATTAACATGATATTCTGTGTTGTTTTGAAATATTTAAGTGGTTTATATATTGAATTGATCAGCGTGATTAATTTTTTCCAAAACAAATTCTGCGATAAAAGTGGTTTATAACACTCAAACATGAGTGAAGTCTACAAAGTCTAATGTTACTAATAGTAGTCACAATAGTAATAGTCACATTACTTTCCACTGAAAACCATATTTCGAAAGAAACCGAGTATCTACCAAGAAGGGAAAACTATTCCATTCGAATAACTTCACTGAAACTAGAGCCGTTACGTCAAAAGTAACGTCGAGTGTCTGTCGAATGACGTCACAATGTTACCAAAGTAACATCATGGTAACAGAACTATTTCTTGGTGCTACTTCTTGGCGTAGGAAAGTGGAATGTGGGATGAACCTGGTTTTCGGATTCTGTGTTTTTTAAGGCTGAAGACCACATACTCTGTCATTCGACAGACAATAAGGTGTACTTTGCCTTTACTACATGAAGATCTGAGCATCACGAAAGAATTGATTGCGCACAACCAGGAACATTTCCTTCGTCGTCATTGTTCCCTTTCAAACTTCCGAACTACGGTCAAGTGCCTCTTGTGCAATCGGATTATCGTGATCACGACTCTCACATTTACGTTCTAATTTACAGCCAGAGCTACGATCAGTATGGATTGTACTGGTCGACTAGTCGGTGATAATATCTGCTGGTTAATTGCGACTAAAATCTATGAAACATAAATAAAAGAAAAAAGAAAAAAACCCTAAAAACCAAATCAAAGAAGAACAGAACAAGATAATAATAATAATAATAATAATAATAATAATAATAATAATAATAATAATAATAATAATAATAACAACAACAGCAGCAGCAGCAACAACAACAGTAACAACACCACCAACAACAACAACATCAACAGGAACACAGTATAAATAAATACATGTTGTTTTTTACATTCGAGTCACAATTATCAACAATGGCTTTCTATTGTTTATCAACAATTGCTTTCTATCTCTTAATTTGGCATAAATACGTCACGATAAAAAATACTCTAGTCTACTCTGCACTAGATGTTACAGAATAATTGTCAAGATTATCAGAACTTATGATCCACGATGTGGACATTAATTGGTTACACCATTATTATCATGACTTAGCATTACGGTTGTAGGAACCAATGACCTAATAACTATATCACCTACAGGCACAGATTACCTTGTTCAAGATGTGAAAAAAGGGAGTATACATGTACTCAAAAGCAAGTGTAGATAAATAAAAAGGATTACTTAAGACATTTATTGCTGTTCTTTCGTAACTGTCTCATAAAAATAACTTATACTTGACGATGTCAATTAAGTGTGTGATAATAAATATCACAATATGCCATAAAATGATCTCTTCAAGCATTATTCATTTTGTCATGGAGTGGGTTTTGTCCATGACTTGTATCGAGGTGAATTATATTTCTTTGTGCTAAAGGAGACCAAATCCCCTGTCCAGCGGTCATGGTTAATTGATTTTGGTACCTAGATGACATTGATTGTTCCCCTAGTTGTCCATATATGGCCATATGCATTGTAAGTGTAAAAAGTAGCTAATTTATGAAGAAGAAGATCATGGATGATGATTCTTCTTGTTGTTGCAATAATGATATTTCGAGTGCACCCTGTGCGGATTTAAAATACTATGAAAAGTCAGCACATTAGGCTGTGACTAATCATTTAACTATCATCCTGTAGACTGATGGTGCTGGTTGCTATCGTTACCGCGATGTTAATCTTTGTGACGTCACGAGGTTATTGTGACGTCATCTCCGGACAGGAAGCCTGTATCACGGAGTGTAAAACTGTACGTTTGTCTGTATCTTATCTGAAAGCCACTACTTAATTTCCAGACAGGGTTTCTTGCTAAGTAATAAGCCATGTCTTATTACAAAGATTCTGAGGATGTTTTGTAGTCTAACTACATTGCCGATGACAGAATCCTTCACTATTCGCTAAATCATTTACCAATCTGCGAAATATTTCCTAAAGTTTAACTTTATTGTAAAACAATATTTAACAACACAATTTTCTTTTTCTAATACAGACACTTATTATGAACCATTATGAATTACACTGCACAACCAGAGCGCCGAGTAGCATTCTGCGATGCACTGTTATTCTCCACGACCTGGTGTTTCATCTAATTCTAAACTCCAAGCAAATCCCATCGTTGACAATTAATGGACCAAGAACAGAATTCTACAACCAGAAACTTCATGTGGAATTTGAACCGTCACAAGTGCTGAAGTATTATCCGCCAAACATACAAAATCTTGTGATCAAGAACCTCAAATGCTCCTGGATGGATATATCAATCCTGATGCAACATTTCATCATTGCTGATAGCTATTTTCCATCTGTTACTGCCAATGAGGAGGTCTACCAGGATGTAGAGTCAATAGTCAATTTCAATATACAGGGCCTCAAGTTACTAGCGTGGTCGCCAGTTGATGATGATGATGATGATGAGACAAAAGATCAAGAAGCTCATTCGGATGGACTACGTAGAGGCAGAGGAAGAGATACAAAAACGGTGGACAACAATGACTTTGAAAAGATCGTACACTCGACAAAGTTGCCGCCTCTGTCAGGGATGGAAAAAATTAGGAGTTTGGTTGTACATTGTCTAAGGGTGAAATAATAAGACACGAGCGGTATTGCCTTAGACTGTTTTATTGAGTGCTGAACGTATGTACA